>JABUQX010112194.1:0-16804 GCA_015478945.1 Trachelipus rathkii
AGTATCATCCAAACATCTGTTGGAAATTAAACGATAAGAAAATTTTAATTGATATTTAGTAGCAATTGTTTTAAGTAGATTTCTTCTACACTGACTAGTATTACTAATTAATTTCAACTCTCTATGTTTCGCTTCAAATCTCATACACCATAAATTAATAAGAGGACCATATTCACAAACCATCCGCGGATAGTGCACCATAAAATGATGTTTAGGCTTTAAATTAGAATCTGAAAATAAATTTAAATACATTTCATGATGTTCTGAAATAAGAGTAGACAGTAAAACATGAATTCCCTTTTGAAGTGTGCTTGAAAATAAAATATCTAAAATTTGTCTAAGTATCAAATACAATTGCCAATGTTTGTCACTGCATGGTATATAACTTCCTATAAGGTAAGGAAATATATTTACAAAGGAAATCATTTCCGATGCAGAAAAACCTAATGAATCTTTGACTAAATTTTCGTGTTTTATGCAAGGTACTGCAGCTTCATTTTCTCCGTAACTGTAAAAACGAATCCTATTATTTAAAGTTTCAAGTGAAAAAATATTTACATTTACATAAAAAAGTATGATTTTACTCAAATCAAAATTACAAACACCCTCAGTTATATCGTGCATTAAATCACCAATAACATTGTCCAATATATGAAAATTTGAAACTTTATTAAAAATGCATTCAGATCTTATACCAGTTTCTGAAGGCGTATTTAATAATACCTCTCTTTCATATTCATCTTTCCTCCTCAGTAATAAAATGTCTTCCGTCATTTGTCTTTGCAAGATTTCCTTACTCGCTTTACAATGCCTACAGTAATAATTCGCATTAAAACTTTGAACAAACCCTCCAATTGTATTCATAGCTAAATTATCACCAATAAGTGATATCAGTTGAAAATAAATTTTAAAGTTTCCATTACCGATTTTCACTTCAATACCTTCTGCTTGCAAATAATTTAAATCTTTTATCATCTTGTTGAAAATAATTTCGTTATCAAACATTCGCATATCTGATGAATAAGATAACATTAATAAAAAAATATTTTCTAATCGCGATTGAAACTCTTTAGGAAAACATCGAACAGAAAAGTAAAATGCTCCTATTTTGTTCTTACCAGCATGTGAACCCAATGGATTGCCACATTCAAAATCATCATAGTAAAGAAGGAGTGGAAAAATTCTTCTTCCTGGGTAATTTAATTTACTAGTGGCCATATTCCCATTACTAATATCATTTAAAAGTACAGACTCTGAACAAGAATCCATGTATTTACATGCAATATCATAAACGTTGTCCATCGAGAACAAACATTTTAAGGTATCGATAATAGGAATATAACAAATACGAATGGGAACTTTTTCTATGACTGTTTTAAGTTTATATTTCTTCAGTTTGGTTTTATATCCTATCGTTATAAGCTGAGGATCAACATACACCTCTTTTTTACGTAGATACTTTAAAGTTAAAAATTCAGTACGAAATACTGAAAATGGATTTTGAACGCTATTAAAAACCTGTTCTAGAGCATGCGAGTCCATATCACGAAAAGTAGAAAGAATTTTGTGTTTAAGCAAGGGCAAGAATGATGAATTAAAAATTAAATTCTCAGCTTGGAATATTTCCTCTCTAATTTTCTTTCTTGATGCAAAATCATTATGAAATTTTTGAGAGACAAATTGCAGAATTTCTTCCTCGAATTTACTTTGTAGGGCTGAAACATCATATTCTAAAAAAGAGACTTGACATTCGTCTTTCATTTCTAAAGGATGAGAAAATTTATCATTAGATAGATTAATATTTTGACGTATTAAAGTAGATTGAATAATGTTACTGGAAGCACCGCTTGAAGACTCTAAAAGATTATCATTATTAGAACTAATAAAATCATTTTGTGAATTTTGTTTTGTTTTTTTGTAATTTTGATTAGAGTTTATAACTTTTAAATTGGAAAGATGTTTTTTCAAATGTCTTTTAAAGGGCCATTTTAAACAAAATTGCTTTTGGCAATTACCTTGCCCACATATAAATTTACTTTGAGAATACTGCTCTGGGTGAAAAACTTGCAAATGTAATATCAAACTAGAATCACTAGGTACTTTTCTCTTACAATAAAAGCAAACAAAACTAAATTTAGCAATTTCCATTTTCTAACTATAAATTTTAAGGTTATCAAAATTTTAATCCGAAATTTCGTCAGTATTATATGATGTTATATCTGAAATTAATTCGCACACATCAGAAACTGTCTTATCCCACTCAGTTGTAATTTCAAAAAAGAACTTCTGTATAAATAACCAAACACTTTCAGATTCCATAGGGTATTGAAGGTGGAAAACATGAAAAGCTTTAAAGCAGTTTTCAATTGCATTTAAGGGTGAATCAAATCTGTATAGCACTTTATTCATAACCACGTAGTAATGCACTGCATTCAGAAGATCTTCTCCCTCAATAATTACAAATGGCTGCATGTGTAATGACATCTCCCCAAGCTTTTCCTGTCTTCGAGAAATGATGTTAGGAATATCATCTGCAATCTGAAAAAGAAATGCATTAATATTAGAATGGAATAAATCATAATACTAATATCCTCAGCATTCTGAAAAAGAAATGCATTATTAAAATGGAATAAATCATAAAATTAACATTTTAACTTTTTAAGGGATATTGTGAGTAATAAAAGTAAAAAGGGAATATATTTTTAATTTAGTAAAAAGTATAATATAAAACTAAATAATAAAATTACCAGAGCATGAATCATGAAAGCCTCTTGCATGTCACCTTTCGAAGGTTTCCAATTTGTATTCTTTTTGGATGGAAGTGCGACTTTTTTGGGTTTTAGCAGCAGGGGTAATAAATACAGAAGAACAGCATCTTCTCCTATAAAGGGAAATTTTGAAAGAAAAAAATATAGCTGGATTTTACAAATTTGGTTTAAAAAACTTTGGCTATTTAAACAAAAATATCAATCCTCGAAATAACATAAGCAATAACACTGCCTAAATACGTACTGGAAAAATTACCATTACAATTATCAAATCCAACTTTATAACTACATTAACTTCTTACAATTTCCCCTTTTTATATAAATAAATTTCTACTTTATTCAAAATATTCCTTTAACTTAAATGCCAGATATTATCAATTCATTATGTAAATATTAGCACGAGATGTCAGTCACGATTAAAGAAATCAAAACTGTTAAATCCCCATTTTATTATACGAGCCCAATTTCCACTATAATTTAAAAAAATTGTTTGATAAAAGATTCCAACTACAACCTCATCTCTGAATAAAAAAAATGGGATGTCTATTCCTACTAAAAACCGAGTGCCACTGAAGGAGACTTACACCCATTCCTAAAATTATGCCACTAAAAACGACTTGAACCTTTTACTATACTTTATTATTTGAAATATGAAAACATTTGCAAGTGGTTAAACAAACGTAATAAAATAAAAATAATGGTGGAGTGAAAAACCCATTCAAAAATACTATGATAAAATATTTACACATGGTAAATGTATGACCATTCTTTTCATACTTATGATTTTACTAATTTGAAATAACGCTAAAATAACACATCAGGCATTTAATTGATAATACAAATAAACCGAAAACTACTAAACCTTGAATAACCTTCAGGTGAATATTTTTCCTCCTAAAGGTTCGATCCATGTTTTTATGTTTGGTTTTCTGTTTCATCATTAGTGTTTTAATACTCTCTTTATTCAAATTCCATTTGAGATAAAATTTAGATGATGTATTCAAATATTTCAATTCGAAGATAATTACTTTATTCTTATAAATTATATATATATATATATATATTATAATATTATATATTATTATTATATATATTATTATATATATTATATTATATTATATATTATTATATATAATATATATATATATATATATAAATATAATAATATTATATTATTATTTATATTAATTATTATTAATTTTATTTATCCTCCTCCTCTGACCCCAGAAGAAGGTTAGGTGCGTTTTATTGCATCGAAAGAAAAGTAATAGAAGACCATGACCAAAGTCGAAAGAATAAAAGCCCCAGCTTACCGCCCCCTTCAAAATATCGAAATTAGACGGAAACCCGTCGCCCGTCCCAAGAAAATCTACCCTAGAGCTTCATGGGCCGCGCGACGGGATCCTCATAATACTAATGTAATCGTCAGTGCCAGGGGTTCATCCCTTGACCCAGGTGGGCCACAGCCCACGCCCCCTCACAACACCCCGCCATTACTCCTATCAAACACCATTCTTCTCGCCTCTTAACCAAACTCACATTTCTTTCTCCAGGCATTCGCTTCACTGCATCCATTCATTTTTTTCTTCGTCCCAGCCCGGTCCCGATTCCAACACACTCGCCACATACATCCGCTTAACCAACCGACTTATCATCCATCCTTTTCACCAGACCCAAACATCTCAACATACTTCATTTTATTTTCTTATTTAAACCCCTTCTTAAACCTATATCTCTCTCTAATGTATTCATTCCTCTCTTTATCATTCTTTTTCTCATTCTGTATCTTTGTCCAATGTTTGAACACGGTTGACTTTAGATATATACCTCTTTATTTCCGACCATAAGTCTCCACTACCCTATACATTAACAAACAAGGGTAACAACAACGCCTCATGTAAACCCGCTAGGCGCCTCTAGACTTAGTCCCTCACATCCGCCAACGGATTTTTAAAATGGCACCAGCCACCTTCCTACCTTCACAACTTTCCTACCTACATTCTGCATCAATCCGTTCCCTTTTCCCCCATCCAACTACATATACCCTAAAAATTTTAAACTCAGACACCTGCCTCCCACTGCTCCCATCTAACATTAACTTCCACCGAAGGACTATCCCTCAACACACCAAACTTTGCTCCCCTCTATGCTAATGTTTAACTTTCCCCAAACCATTCCTTTTACAACCCTACAATCTCCTCTACCTATCTCCCTTTAAACTCTCCTTTCAGATGTCCCACACAACCCGAATTCAGATCGCATTATAATAGGTTAGGGTCACCCTCCAACTCACCTCCGATTCTCCATCATTCTGCACCCATTTCCGTGCAAAACCCATCCCTCTAAGATTCTTTCATAAAACCCCGATCCATATACCAAATTAAAATAACCAAGGGAGAAACATCACATTCCTGCCCCTGCAACTCCAAGCTATTTAATAATTAAACCAATCCCACTTTTTTTGAACCACCAATTTATTCTTACACACGCCCTCCAACTATCTTCATACATACTTTTTAATTCCATTCAGAAAGCCTAACCACCAACACGATAATTTACTAACACCTGTCACAAAGCTTTCCTTTAATCCTATCATACGCCTTGTTGCAAAATCCATAAAACCTAAATACAATTATTCTTCTCTCCCTCATTTTTCTCAGTCAATTGTTTCAATGTACAAAGTAAAAATTTGATCACACATCCTCTACCATCTCTAAATGCACCTTGTTTCTTCACCAATCAGTTTCCCATCAGTCCATCCGAGACAGCACTTCTTTTCGACTTAAATTACCCTGCATATATATCTTCCCCTACAACACTCAATACTAATTCCCCTATAAAAAATTTACAGTTCCCTTTATCTCCCTTACCCTTATATAGGGGGTACTATTCCGCTCCTGCTCAATCCATCGGAACTCAACCCTCCATAAACGCTTTATACACACTTCCCAAATCCAGTCCAATCCTATCTCGCCCTTCCGTTCTTGGATCATATTTTCACGTATTTTCCATCTATACTGCAGAATTTACCATTCTTCACTTTCTCACTCTACCCATTACTTCCTCCTTGCTATAACCTCATCTCCAAAATAACCTATCCTTCATTTTTTTTTTTTTTTTTTTTCTTGCCCCCTCGCCACCCCACACATTCACTATCAACTCTCTTCATTACTGATCTAATATTAATACAGATTCTCCTAAAGTGTTCTTATCCACAACTCTCCTCAAACATCCCTTTTCATCAGTCCACAAAAGCACCCATCCCCTTATTTCTTTATTCTTACAGGTTTCCCCTTATTCTCGATTCCTTACCTTCCCCCGGCTTTTTCCTTCAGAAGCTTCCTTATTACCTTGTAAGTCCTCATTCATCTCCTTCCAAATTTTTTTTTTCATTTAACCTTTCTTTTCCTCCTACGTAGCACCTTGTTTAAGCATCCTTTTTCGCTCCCTTTAAGATATAATTCCAAAATCTTTTTCTTAATGAAACATCATTGCGCTTTTTAATATCTTCAACCACGCTTCTCTTTTCCTTTTAACCTAACTACACTGTTAACATTCTTACTTCCTCTTTAGCACATCCACATAACTTCCCCTTTGCACTGCTAAACTGCTTTCCCCCCTTCATTTGCCTTCCCATTTTGTTCAGTTTTCCCAACTTTGTTCACATTCCCGGACTGAATTTTACTTGCGAAGTGTTCTTAGATCTTAATCTCCTTAATTACCTTGTTCAACTTAACTTCTTTCACCTCCCTTAATTCTACCCACTTCCTTCCGCGTATCACCTTCCCTCCTCCCATCCCGCCCCCTATTTAATTTTACATTAGAAGCAATGATATGATCCGGATAATGCCATTCCTAATCCCTTCACTGATTTAAACATCCAACACATACTTCCAACATCTCCTTCTTAAAATACAAAATATAATATAATTATATTTTTATATATTATATATATATATATATAATATTATTATATTATATTAAAATATATTATATATATAATTATATTAATAACTATATAATAGTACTTGATATTATATTTATATTATATTATTAATAATATCTTATTATATATATATTATACTTACTTCTTACCCCCTAACCCTCAATTGAGGGCCCCAACACTGCTCCAGAAAGCCCGCGGCCACGCATCCTTTTGGGCGGTTTCACAGGTTTTCAACAGATGTGAACTAGAAAAGCAGTTTCGGGGGGCGTCCCGAGAGCTTTGGGCAAAATTTAAGAAGGAGGTTCTTTACTGTATCTGGGTGGTTATGGCATCTAGTACATGTTGGGGAAGTGGACGGTTCTCTAGTTTTAAATTTAAATTTCTATAATGTTTAATAGTTTTTGGTGCTGTCGCTGATTCTGCACCTAGCCGAGGATAACTTTTTGGTCTCTTCTGGCATTAGTGGAGGTTTTTCGCCAGCAGGGAGAAAAATTTTTTTTGGTGTGTGGGTTTTAAAAATTTTTTTGTTTGTTAGGGCGCACTTTTTTGGTAGCTTGAATGCTAGTGGAGCAGGGTTCGTATATGCAGAAGGACGCCAAGTTTTTTGTTGGGGGAAGGGGGGGGAAATGAATGCTTATATATGTCACAATTATAGAGCTTTTTGGAGGGTGAGGGAGGGAGGGAGTTCTTTATCTGTGGACGGATGGGGTTTGTTAAAAAGGATGAAAACTTTTAAACTACAAGTAGTTACATGGATTTGGTAAAAATTTTGTTGTTCCCTACATCCTAAGTGGGAAGTGATAAGGAGAAATTTTTTGGTTCGTTCTGTAAATGGTTGGAATGGGGGTCTTTTTTGGTACAACAGTAATTTTCTAAGGCCGGTTGGTTTTTAATTCTTTTTTTAATTTTTTTTAATGTTGGCTTTTGTTTTTATTGCGTGGAAACCATCCAAGGAAGCATAGTTTTTAGAATGGTCGTTGTCTGTTGGAAAGTTGTTTTGTGTTATATTGTGGTGATAATTGTGGTGTTTTTCCCCTGTCCCGCTAAATATGTTGGGAAAGTGTTCGGAGAGTTGTTAGTTTAACGGTATGTGGACGATGTAATTTTGGATTTTCCATATGTTTGGGGTGAGTGTCAGAATGTTTGTCCTCATATGTTGGCAGTCTGCTTTGAAAATTTTTTTTGGACAGTTTTTTATAAGTGGAAGGGGGGTGTTTTTTTAGAGGAGCTATTAGGTGTAGTGGAGGATTGGAAACGGGTCCCCCCGCTTGTGGGGTAAGCAGGGCCCTGGGCCGGAGTCGTAAATATAATTTTTTGAAACTCCCGCGACTTCCGAACTCCTCATCCAAATTTGGATTTTCGAACTCTGTTGACCCGCACTTTCGACCTTTAGAAAAAAATTATTTTTAGTTTTGGAAAAAATTTTAAGTTAAAAAAAAAAATTTCGATCCGACTCCACTCAAACAAAAATTTCGACTCCCGACTCCGACTCCAGCAGTAAATAATTCGAAAAATTCCTCGAGTCTTGGCCCCTCAGCTTTAAGTGCTTACAGTTACGTAAACATTTTTTTTTTGTTTTCGAGGGGAATGAATCCCATATTTCAGAGCCCTCCAAACGCTTAAAGCCCCCCATCCTAAAAATGGACAATAAAAATCTTAATAAATATAACAATTCAATTTTGTTGGGGAAGAAGCAAACCGCAGCTTTTTTCTGAATATCAAAAAAAGCCAAATAATGCTCTGCAATATCTGAGTTAGTTTTTTGGGCATTTTCATTTTTTCCGTTCTTTTTTTTTGAAAGTTGATAAAAATCAAATTTTGAAAATTAAATTTAAATTGCGAATTAGTTCAAAACTTGAACATTATGCAATAGATGGGTCCCATTGCCGCACAATGTCAAATTTTAGTTTTTTTTGGTTTTTTTTAAATGTGGCTCAGATCTATTAACAACAGAAAAAACCAATAAAAGTAGGTGTTGAATTTCGACATTGCTGAGCCCTATTTTCAAAAAATTCAATAAAACTAATTCGTGACTTTGTTGCGTAATGGACCATCTCATGCTCATTTTTTCAATTTGAATTTATTTCAAACAAAATTGTAGAAGTTGATAAGAAAAATGGTCCCAGTAAAATGGTTTTCCCTGAAAACAATTGTAATGCCACATCATTAGAACCACCTAAAAAAAAAAAACACGATGAATGGTTTTTAAAGAGAGATTCAATAAAAAGCTGCGGTTTCTTATGTTCTTTAATACCCCAAAAAGTAAAAACACACTAAAATTTAAGATTTTTTACTGTCCCATTTTTTACAATGGGGCCCTAAAATGGGGTCCCCCCAAAAATATCCCAACAATATTGGATCATTCCCTTCAACTATTTTTTTTTTCGCTTTGCCCTTGATAAATAAAAATAATATACCACAAAGAATCAAATCTCCAAAGTGCCTATAGCGGTTAAAGTACCGCTGCAAAGACAAGCTGCAGGAGCAACACATCACAGAAATATATTTCAGTTTCGGAAAAACAAGTGTACATCAAAATATAATTTCTAATTAAAAACAGCCAACTATGAATTAACAGTTAATACTTTGGTTTGCAAGTGTACGCTTAGAAGTTAAAACTCATATACTTGTAATTTAATTAATATAATAATAAGATATGATAATGATAATGAAATGAAATGAAAAATAATGTAATATATAGATAATATACTAATAATAATAATAATAATATTAAAATAATAAACTTCTAAACAATGCATACTTTTTTTTTGCAATTAAGATATAGGTGTTCCAGCATAGGAATGGCTGATAATTTTCAATAAATTGGTTAGAGACAAAAAAAGAATAAATGTTTTAAATGTGTACAGGTTAAATGTTTTTTATACACCAAATTATGATTCTAATCATAACTCGAAAGGGTATAAAACTAATAATTATTAAAAACCTTATCCACAGACGCCTAATAAATAACTTCGCAAACGTGGACGACTCCCTTAAAAAAGAGGGATAATTAAATAAGAAAACCTTTATTAGATACATGGGTACCCTATTACAATAGAAAAAAGTTAAAGAACTATAAATAACATTTCAATTTCAAATAAAAATATTCACTTGACATGGAAAGCAAATAGCTTTCTATTTTTAAATCATTAATTTGACAAAAACGTTTTTTCTAGAAGAAGAACAAAAATTTACCATAATTGTAAAAGGAACCAGTTTAAGTTCTGGAAAGAAGCTATACAGCCGAGCAGGCTGTCCTCTCACTTTAGTACCCGTGGTTCTTGGTTCGAGGAAGTTAACAACAAATTAGTATGTATATCATTTAAAATTGCAAAGAAAGTAGGATGTAATTCCTCTAATGTGGAATACACAACTAACACTTTTAAGAAACCCTGAAAAAATTATGCAAACAATGTGGTTTTTTTCCTTGCGGTCCCCCAGGGCCCTCAATACTTTTAGTCTTCGTGGGAAATAGGACTTAAATGCCCCTTTTATCTGTCCTCCATTGTTTCCAGTGCTTCCCTGTCCTATGTCCTTTTAACTTCTGGTCCTCCTTGTGTCGACGTTTGGTATTTGGGTCTTTGGCCGACCAACTATCCTTAGCCCCACCAGGAACAATGGCAGACGTTGGCTGTAGTGATCACAGAGGGGATAACTGACAAGGTAAAGCTAGGATTAGAAATAAAACATGGTGAATACTAAGAAAATCGGCGTGGCGTTTGGGCACAAAACGAAAAACGCTACCATAAGGTGGTTCAGCTCGCTCTGCATTAGGCCACCAATCAAACTCACACATGAAACTTAACTGTTTCAAAACCAAGCCACCTACCCTTGTCGCAATTTTTGCAAACCTTTTTTTATCACATCCATCCTTCCAACATTTTGGGGTTGTTATTGGAACAAACTAACTCCACTTAGATGTGGTATTTTTCTGGTCTTTATTCAGTACTACCTATAAACGACATTCTTATATATTAGCGGTCTTCAATATTTAACAGTAATGACATTTTCATTTTCGCTACTAAACTACAAGTTTTACATTCTCTGTGAACCATTGAAAACTTTTGAATACTCTCGTTTACTTAGTTACCTGTTATGGTTTGCAGTCCAGATGGCGGTAACAGTGTTTGTTGGTACTGTGAACATAAATTTTAAAAAAAAAATAAATAAAATATAATATAATATTATATATATATTATATATCTTATATATATATATAATATATATATAATATATGTATATTATATATATATTATATATATATAATTATATATTATATATTTAATTTTAATATATAATATTATATAGTTTATAGAATTATGTTCCAATTGGTGTTTTTCTAATATTGGCCCAATCACGAAAAAAAGTACTATGTATTGGGTGCTTTTCCCTCTTTTAGGTGGATATTCAGAAATCTATTCCTCTTATTCTGGAATAGTTTTTTCATTCCACAAATTTTTTCTACTTTGTTCCAAAGGTTTCTTTGTTAACTAAGCCCCTGCTGCTTTTTTCAAAAATTTTCCTCTGATAAACGGAGTCAACCTCTTATATATTCAAAAGTAGCTTTTTCATTTATTTCCAAATTGATTTATTTTTATGCTTTTTCAAGCCTCCTGAACTACTTATCTGTGTAATAATGTATTAAAGTTCAAATAACATTTGGTTACACTAACAACTAAGACTTTCTATTTTACCTTCATATAGCAAATAAATATACTGGTTTTTAGATTTTATTTCAGCCAGACTGTTTTATGAAGAAGGAATGCTGAGAATATAAATTAAAGCCCGCACAACTTCCTTCCTCATATTTTCTGTATTCTCTAAGATGACTTTCCCTTTGGCTTCTCTTTTGTTTTTTGTTTTGGCCCATTCCGTTTTGGGAGAATAAAGTAAGTAAGTGGAATTCTCCTCTTGGGAAAATAGTTTCGGAATCATGAATTTTTTTCCGATAAACTGCCAATCACCTTGTTTTTTACAACATCTGATTTTTTATTTAATAATCTATATATAATATACTATATATTATATATATATATAATTATAATAAATCATATATATTATATATATATTATTATATTTATATAAATTAATATATATATATCTATAATTATACTGGTATATATATATATATATATAATATATATTATATTATATATATATTTATATATATTATATATATATATAGTATTTAGAGAAATAAAGTGTACAGGCCCCACTGCTTATTGGAATAGTGACACATAGGTTGGAAAACATCTCTAGGGACGACACCTATCTTTAAGAATCAAAAATTCATTCATGGGCTATTGAAATTTTACTCTGGAGTTTAATTTGTGATTAAAATCAAAACTGATCTGCTCGTGAAGTGGTAAGATTCAGCCAAAATTTTGTTCAGTATGTCAGGATATCCCAGACCAAAGAGTGGGAAAGTTTTACAAACTTCCTTTTGTTCTCAAGATTTTTATCCAGATCCTAGCTGAGTCCAATTATAAAAATGTAAAAAAAAAATAAAAATATTTTCATAAAAATCAGTAAATGGTGTTTTTCTCTAACAATTAATATGTTAACCAACGACCCAATATCTCAAGAAACTCTCCCAGCATTCTACAGCTTGTCCAATTTAAAGTAAAGTAAAATAAAATATTTAAAAATATTGAAGTATAAAAACATATTCACCACCATATCTAAATACTATAACTAAAACATGCCAACCCTACCACAAGCACTCAACAAAATAGCTGCTACTTATGCAGTTCAACCACAATTTTAAAAGAAAGCCACATTGACTGTCATAACATACTATGCTATCCCCATAAGGGTGTCCAACAAATAAGCAAAAACATGCAATATAAAGGCTGAAGGCGCCACACAACGTTTTTCAGTTATTTTAAAATTCTATTACAGGCATAGCCCTTTATCAAGGAGGGAGCTTTCTCTAGTAGTTTTACCTAAATAACCGGATGAGATTTGAATCAGCTGTACATCTTATGGTGTTGTGTAAATATATACTAATATATATATATATTATCATAATAGTATAAATATATATAATATATATATATATATAGTATATATATAAATTTATAATATTATAAATTATATATCAGATAGTAAGTATAATATATATTAATACTATATTATATATATATGTATTAATATATAGATATATCAATAGGAGCGATTGAAGTTCGGCGACTTCATACGAGAGAAGCTGGTTCAAAATCTCTCCCTCTTAGCAGTTGGGTTTTTATCTACCCTGAGGGCGAGACATTAAAAACTTGACTCTTACACGTTGGTGCGCTGATGTTGGATAGCCCAGTTCGACTTTCCTATAGCCCCCCGATGTCACCCTCTGAAATAGGGAGACAAAGACCAGATAACACGGCGTATTCTGTAGTTTTCTTTATATATATAGTAGTATATGAAGAGTATAGTATTATATAAATATATATATATTATTATATATATAATAATAAATATATATCTTATTATTTTTATTTTTCTCATGTATATCTCAATATACATCATATTATATTTTTGAATAATTTCCGTTATTCACTCAAAATAAATTTTCCCGAAAAGCATAAATTTAAACAAGGATTAATTATTTATACATGCTCAGTGAGAAGATAAAAATGTAGCTACGAATGTTATTGTCAGATATTTTGGAATAAAATATTTAAGATTTCAATTTGCTCTCGGATATACTGACATATATAAATATAATTAAGTCTTTAAAAATTTTATGTTCGCCTCAATTAACCCTCTATTGTGCATTTAATAAAAAATCGAGGATGAAAACAAAAACGTTACGTGCAACAAACCCCAAATTACCTAACAATTAGTCACCACAAAAAACTGTTCATGACAAAATAGTCAACCAACAAAATATTCAACTCAAATCATACATCTCTATGAGCTTTTTAAGTGTAGGGCTATTTATATATTTCTCTCCATAAAACAATTTTCTCATTAGTGATTAGAATCCTTTCTTAGAACATATTTCTAATTATTTAATTATCAAAATTTAGTGTATCCTAAGTATTTATATAATATTATTAATAATATTTATTTATAATATTATTATTAAATTATAATATATATTATATATTATAAATATTATATTATAATATATAATGATGTATATTAATTAAATAATATAAATATAAAATAATAATATTTATTAATATTAAATAAGTAATATATAAATAATATATTATATATTATATAATATTAAATATTATGATTTAATATTTTAATATAATATTATATATAATATATTATATATATATGAAAAATAAATAAAATATAAAAACGGATTTGATATAGGATTTATGGAAGGAAATGATGATGATGATTATCAGCCTCCGCTGCAAGATAGAGAGCCATCAGTATCAAGACTATCATCAAGCTTTCTCTTCTCTGAAATATTTCTCTGTGGTTGGGATAAGGGAGTCGATTCTATTCAGTATCAACCTCTAGATATATGACAATAATGAATATCATATTCATAAACTTGTTAGATACCTATATTTATGTTGCTTTTATAAAATTCCAATATAATAATCTTTGCGATATTAAATCATCTAGTAAATTCTTATATTTATATATATATATATTTAATTATATAAACACCAGAGATAATATTTATTTAATAATATAATGATAAGTCAAGATTCTATATATAAATAATATATATATTATTATATATGATAGTAGCATCATTATATTAAATAATATTAATTATTTTATAATATTGATAAATATAATATAATATATTATATCATATTAAATAAATATAAGAGGATAATATGTATTATATATATTATTATAATATATATTATTATATAATATGAATATTATTAATAGATATATTAATATACTAGGCCGCCGTCTAGTACTTGCTTTGACCTGCTCTAGCACACAGCGGAAGAAAATCAACTTATTCCTAGTGTTACATATCGGGAAATATACCCACGTAACAAAGTATATCAATAGAATTTATAATTTTGGCGTGAATACGATCTTTTTTTCTATTATAATTAGAAGATTTTACATTTTTTATTTGGGGGGAGTATTACCCTAAGCGACGTTTGTCGGAAAATCTCTCTTACACGATTTTTTACCTCGAATTTTTATGAACACCTGTTCTTGGACATTTAATATGATAAAATGTTAGAATGCTCCGATATAAAAAAAATTTATATTCTAGTGAAAAAAAAGGGATGGAGATATCCTACCAACTAATATATTAATCTATGCTTTAACACTTCTCTTCACCCTCTTGCTATAGCAATCAAATTAGTAAAATTTAGATTTTCGATAAGCAAACCAACTGTCATGACACACCATATTAAATATAATATTATATATAGACATAAAATATAACTCTGGACAAAAATTAATACAGTGGTAATAAAAAGGAAAAATTACTTCCAAAAAAAAAAATTAATTCGATTTATAAAAAGATAAATATAATAATCTATGAAAAGGATAAAAAATAATAACAAAATAAAAATATAAAATATTAATAAAGGTACGATAATTTCTATTTAAAATATATATTATATAAATACATTTAGAGTTTTATTAACCAAATTATCAATCTTAAAGATAAGTTATATATTATTTATTTATCTATTATATATATATATTGAAGATGATATCAGATAATATAAAAATAAATAAATATATATAATAGTAATAATATATCGAACACTTGTTTCTATTGTTCATATCTCCGGAGAAAACAATATTTACCCTCTTAATAATATTAAAAAGCTAAATTATTATAAAACTTCGAATTTATAATATATAAAAATTATAGAAAAAAAAGATAAAAAATAATAATATAACAATATAATAATTATATATATATTATAATTATCTAATAACCTCTGATTAGGATATTTAATGCTCAGTGAAGAAAAGTTCATGCGCCAGACCAAGTAGGCTTAGCATTAATACTATGCTTGCAATCTAGGTATATAATTCGAGTGCATGTCAATCAAAATTACTCTTCTAGATAAAAAAAACACATATATTCTTTTAATTGAATAATAAATAATTTCATATTGGTGTTTTTATTGTTTGTTGAAACTAGTCACAAAAAATAAGTAATAAATGTAAATAGCAAATATCAAATGTCACATTAATAGACATTTAAGCAGTAATCTTCATTACAAAATACAACATAATCAAACAAACACAATACTGTATCAAAAATTCATAAATGAGTTCATTAAACCAATCTATGCATTAGATTACAATAAATATATCTAAATTCTTAGTTAAATTGAATATATTTATTCTACAACATATTTTGTAATGAATTCTGAATTTGAAATTTGAAGGGCAGTTTTTACAACATTTATATTCTATATTTTTCTGATAAAGACTAAATTAAAAATATATCATTGATAAATATATTAGAATGTAAATTGTTATTAATAATAATATTATAGATTAAATATTATTATATTATATAATAAATATATAATATTTTTTTATTCTTTGTTTGAATAAAATGTACTCTTTTTAAATTATCATCTATTTATAAATATATTAAATAAACCTAATAATTATAATATATACTATAATATATATAATTAATATATTCTAAATAAAATAAATAATATTAATATTTATGAAATTAAACTATTTATACAAGTTAAGTTAAATAGTATATTAATATGCTAATATTAAATAATATTAATAATATATATATATATATATATTATAATATAAATATATATATATATATATATATAATATATTAATTAATATATATATATATAAATATTTGTTTTTCTTTTAAACAACTTTCTCAAAATTATTTATTAAATAGTATCTAATAAGTTTATGACACTCATTACTCAATTTAATTTTCTATAATATTTCTGCTTAAATATTAGTTTCACAGTTCACCTAGCTTTGTATTTATCTATAATTTTTTCCCTTTTTATATTATCTTATATATATAAAATAATATATAAAAATATATAATTAATTTAAAAAAATATATACAAAAATGTTTTAACATTTCTTTTCAGACATAATCTTTTATTCTATCTTCAAGATCTCCTCTGACTTT
>JABUQX010112195.1:0-15000 GCA_015478945.1 Trachelipus rathkii
AAAAAGAGAGAGATACCTATCTAAAATCCTCTGCCTTCTGCTAACCCCAACAAACCGCTCTCAACCTTCATTCCCATACTTCCAACTCTTCCTAGACCTGGCATCAACCCCCATGTTTCACACCCATACAACACCGCTGGTACACAAATTTTTTTCAAACATCTTATCTTAAACTTTTCTGTGATAAATCCCCACTTTCCATAATTCTCTGCAGACAACTCAACTCTGCATTCCTTTCCTACTCTTATGTTCTATCTCCTCCTTCATCCCTCCCCCCTTACCCCAAATCCATCCCTTAAATATCTATAAATCTTTACTTCTTCCAATACTACACCCCCTACTCTACCCTCTAACCCCTCCCCTCCTCTCTTTCCTCCTCCTCAAATACTAACACTTTACTCTTTCCTGGATTTATTTTAAGCCCCTTTTGTCCACACATTCTCTCAAACTCCTCACCAAATACCTCAGCCCTTCCGCGTTCTTCGCCACTAGGGCTGTATCGTCCGCAAACAATATCATGTTCACTTCCCTTCTATCATTCCCATTCATCAATTCCAACCCCCCTCCCCTCCCTCACCATTCCTCTGCAAACACTCTCCATAAACAAATTGAATAGCCACGGCGACATTACACACCCCTGCCTCAATCCTCTCACCACCCCAAACATCTCACTCTCCCCTCCTAACCCTCTCACACACATTCTACTATTCCTATAAAAAGCCCTAATACCTTTACCTAATTTACTACCCCCCACCCCATTTTCCTCCAACACCCTCCACAATTCACCCCTCTTCACTCTATCATATGCTTTCTCTAAATCTATAAAACACCCATACACTTTCCCCTTTCCTCTCTATACCTTTCTCCACAAGCATCTTTAGTGTAAACACTTGGTCCACACACCCTCTTCCCTCCCTAAATCCTCCTTGTTCTTCCCCCATTCTCCCCTCCGTTAAACCTCTCACTCTCTCAATCAGTATTCTCCCATACACTTTCCCTACCACACTTAAAAGACATATACCCCTATAATTCCCACATTCCATCCTATCCCCTTTCCCCTTATACAGGGGAACCAAACAACCATCCTCCAAATCCTGTGGTACCTCACCACTCCTCCAACATATATTATATAACCTATACAGCCATTTCCTCTCACGCCTTATCCTCCTTTCCTGGCAGACATTTCCCATCTCCACTCATCCGACCCTGCGGAACTTCCCCTTTTTTCCCTTTATCAAGGCCATAAATAATTTCCTCCATTTGTATTTCACCCTCCCCTCCCTCCCCAGTCCACTCCCCATTCTCACCTCTTGCAAAACTTATATATATAATATAATATATATATATATATATATATATATATATTATATATATATATCTATATATATATATTAATTATATATATAGATATATATATATATATATATATATATATATATATATATATTATAATATATAATATATTATATATTAATATATCAGGGCTGCGGAGTCGAGGTCGAGTCCGTGGAGTCGGAGTCGTGGAGTCGTGCAATTTTCCCGGAGTCGGAGTCGGAGTTCGAGTCGGCTCGAAATTGAGATCGGAAGTCGGGTCGGAGTCGAAAGTCGAAGATTCCTTTGTAAGTGGAGTCGGAGTCGAGTCGGATCCGGAGTCGGAGTCGGAGTTGCGAAGATTCCTGTGTAAGTGGAGTCGGGTCGGAGGTTCGAGTTCGGAGTTGAAAATTTAGAGAACTATTATTATTTAAATTAAATTAATTGTTACTTTCATTATAACATTTATAATTAAAATTTTCAGCGCTTATAAAATATAATGAATTAATATATTATTATTATTATTATTATTATTAATTATTCATTATTATTATTATTATTATTATTAATAGTATTAATTATTATTATAAAAGTCTTTGATTTTATTTCCAACGTTCTAAATATTTATTTTTTGTACATAATTTAATTTCTTTACAAATAATCTTTGAAAATAATATACAGGGAAGAAGAAGATATATTTACATGGATTTCCCGACGCGTTTCGTCTCTATACTTGAGAAATCTTCCGAGGATCTTTTCTTGTAAGCGAATGAGTTTTTTAAATTGATAAATAATAAGTAAAATCAAATGATTTTGAGTCTGACCCGATAAATACATAAAATTTTATTGTAATGTCTGGTTGCGTGTTTTGATGTAGAAGGGCTCCGCAATTTTTATAGTTTCCTGGACTTCACACGATCCGTTTAATATTGTGAAGTGTTTAGAAATATTACTAATAGTTGGATTGACCTGTGCCGTATTGAAATGTTTCAAAATTTTTGCCTGGGACTGTAGAGATGTTGATATGCCCTGTCCGACAATCTATTCTTCGTGTACCCTATATATGTTGACGTACAGTCTACTCAGGGCAGTAGCTAAATGGCACATAGCGTGATGGTTTGTCAGGCAAAGCTCTCTTGTGCTAAAGGAATGATGTCAAGTTTTTTTGGACTTTGGTATAGTCTGACCTTAAAATTTTTGAGGTGTCTTTTAAGTTTTGAGGTGCAGAATTCAAAATGATTACGAAGGCACTTCTATCCTTATTGAAATGCCTATAACATTGGAAGTTTGGAAGAAGACATTTATCGAATTTTTTTGATTATTTTTACTTTCTTTATTATATAATTTTGTATGGTTTTATTAATTAAATTTTCAACTGAATATCGTGGATGATCACAGCTAATTAAATTTTACTTAATGCGGCAAATTTCTTCATCAAAAGTTTTCCAAGTTGAACATAGGTTGCATGCTCTGTAAACTAAAATTTTTACAATAGGTTCTTTGTAAATAGTCGGTGAATAGGATCCACAGTTCATATTCAGACCATTATCAGTGGGTTTGACATATATGCCTATAGATTATGAGCCGTCAGAATTAACATTGATTTTGATGTCTAAAAAACAGATAGCATTATTAACCTAAGTTTCGTATATGAATTTTAAGCATGTCGTCGACATACCTTATGTAAAATACGAGGTTAAAGTTGTTTGTTTCAACGAAGGCAACTTTTGTTTTTTTCTTTCCCCAGAATTGGACACCATAGAAGTCAGCATAATGTACGGTCCGGAGTCGGTGAGCCCATTCGGCACTCATCAGTTTGTAGCATATATGTTTTCTTTGAAATTTAAACGGTGTTTTGGTATCAACAAACATAATAAAAAGGTTCCTCATATATTGTTCTGAAATATCTGGTGGGGTAGGTTATTTGAGTGATATACACTTTGTTAATTATTATGTCAATCGTATCAAAAACCGGTACATTTATGAACAAAGATTCTACATCAAGTGAGGCGAATATATTAGTGGCTTCAAGTTTTTAAGTTTGATAATTTACATAATGTTTTATTATTTGATTTAACTATGAAAGAGTTATTAAGATATGGTAGAATAATGCTGTTCAGATATTGGGCAATTTCGTGTGTAACCGTTCCGCACATGGATATTACAGATCTCAAATGTGTATTTTTTGTTTTTTTGTGTATTTTATGACAATCCATATATATTATATAATTATATTATATATATATATATATAATATATATATATATATATATATATATATATATATATATTATAATATAATATATATATATCATATAATATAATATATATATAATATATATATATATATATACTATATATATATTATATATATATTAGTATAATATATATCTAATATTATTGTCATCATATTATATTAATATTATATATATATATATTATATATAATATATATATATATATATATATATATATTATTATTATATATATATATTATTATATACATAGCTACATTGTGATGACTCTTTTAATTTTGTCAGAAATTCTTTTGTTTTTTATTTCATACGATTCTGTTAATGCTATTTTATTATTATTATTATTATTATTATTATATTATTATTATTATTCATTATAATTATTATTATTATATTATTATTAATTATTATTATTCTTATTATTATTATTATTATTATTTATTATTATTTATTAATTATATTATTTATTATTATTATTATTATTAAATTATTATTAATTATTATTATTGAAAACTAAAGTGTTAAACTGTTAATTTTATAATGCCTTTTTTTTATAAATAAAAATAAAAATAAAATTTGCATTATAATTAGTTAACAATTCTGTTTTCCGAAACTGAAATTATTTGTTTGTCACGTGTTGAGCCTACATTCTTATGTCTTTTACGGTACTTTTACCGTATAGCATTTGAGATTCGTTCCTTTCGGAAAAGTGGATATTTTTTTATTCTCAAAGCAAGCGAAAAAAAATTGTTGAAACCAAAAATGTTTTACTGTAACTCTGTTAAGCCACAATCTGAATCAAGAGTCGAATTTTCTGAATTTGACTGCTGGATGTCGGAAAGTCGGACGTCGGAGTCGAAATTTTTGTTTAGGTTGAGTCGGTCGGAGTTCGAGTCGAAAAATTTTTGTTTAAGTGCGAGTCGGAGTCCGGAGTCGGAGTCCGAAAATTTTTTGTTAAACGTGGAGTCGGAGTCCAGAGTCCGGAGTCTCGAAAATCCAAATTTGAATTTAAGGAGTCGGAGTCGGAGTCGAGTCGGAGTCGGAGTCGACAAAATTTATTTTACGACTCCGCAGCCCTGATATATTATATATATATTAATATATATTTATTTTATAATATATAATATAATATATATATATATATATATATATATATATATATATATAGTATATATGATATAGTATTTATATTATATTATTATATATATATATACTATATATATATTATATATATATAGTATATTAATATATATAAATATTATATATATTATATAAATATATATAATATTATATATATATATATATATATATATATATATATATATTATATATATATATATTATAATATAATATATTATATATATATATATACTTATATATATATATATCATATATATATATATAGTAATATATATATAATATATTAATATATTATTATATTATATATTATATATATATATATATATAGTTGGTAGGGAAACTGCCGGTATCCTGCCTTTTCGCTCCATTTTTATTCGCTTTATAAACCAGCATATTCGCTCACTATAGCTCGCTTTAACTCTGGTACACGCTCATTTCACTCTCTCCTTTACGGCAGCAATCATTTGGCTCGTTCCAGGGCTGCTACAGCGCTATTTCACATTCTTAGTGGGGCTGGAACATCACTCGCTTGCTCGCTCGGACAGTTTCCATACTAACTTATACAATGATCTTTTTATAGAAAAAGTTTCATGGAATCAAAAGATCTATAATTTTGCTTTTATGCAAATTTTTTAATAAAAAGTAATTATTAAAAAGTTTATGTGAATTTACATTAAAAAATTCCACCCTGTAAAACTTTTTTATAGAAAAAGTTTTATAGGAAATCAAGATCTTATACTTTTTTGTTTTCATGTAATTTTCAACAAAGTTAATATTTCAAAAAGTTTTGTAAATATATAACTTAAAATAGCCACTCTGTAGGAAAGTTCATAGGGATGATTCGTAGAGAATTTTAAAATAAGTAAACTTTCTACTTTACAAATTACTTCTGAACTTCTATATTAAAGAAGTATTTTAAATTATTAAGGAAATTTGCATAAATAATGAAATAATGAATAGTTTTTAAGAAAATTTAAAATTGTGGTTTAATGGGCCATCTTGGTTAAACAAAAATCTACAAAACTGGCCTAAATTTCCACTATTATCTGTATCTCCTGAGTTAATGAATTTTTCTACTCTGAGTACCTTTGACAATAAGAACTAACATATATATTATATTATATACTATATATATACTATCATATATATATATACTATCATATATATATATATATAATATATATATATATTATATATATATATATATATATATATATATATAATGTTACTTACGCTCTTCCTCAGGCGAGGCCCTACGGCCTGTCAGCCGAGACAAATGTCGATACCGAACGCAAGTCCTTTCCAGAAAGCACACCATCATAAATAACTGGTGCATCGTAGGGCAGTCCGTTTCTTCTCAGGGCTCTCTCCAAGCAATCTTTCCATCTTCCCCTCGGTCTTCCTCTCGGTCTTTTATCTCCACTCTCCTCCACCACGCACACGATACTTCGTTCTCCCGGCATCCTTACTAATGCCCCCATCATCTCCAGTCCTACGCGCGAATCTATCCTGGTTAAAAACAGCACCCATAACCCACTCTCTACCTTTAACCCATTCGTTTACAATCTCTATCTCTCATTTCGTCTTTCCACTATCGTCCTCAACACATTCATTATATTATATATATATATATATAACTATATATATATATATAGTATATATATATAATATTATTAATATATATATATATATATATATATATAGTATTAATATAGTATGAAAATTTCAACAGTCCACTGACTCGGCGAGTGCGATTGAAATAGTAACAAAATTTTATAATTAATCTTGTAGTAAAAGCATATTAAACCACAAAGAAAAATATTATACATTATGTATACTTAGGAAAGTGATAAAAATGAGAAAATTTATTAGGGATCCAAAGTTGACGATATCGTTGAGATTTATTTAATTAAACTGGTTTTAATTAAGTATACTTCATAATTTAAAGGGTTTAAAAATTTTAAAAATTATCTTTTGAAAGCAAAGATTCATAAAGTGAGAAAAAAATTAGAAAAAAAATTATTAATATATAAAATTATTTGTAGTTAGATTGTAAGGTAAAAACCCAAAAACAAAAACAAACAAACGAAAAACATATTGAAATAATATAAATTATTTTTAGTTACAATAATGCAAAAAAGCTGAACCAATAAAAACATGCTTTAGAAAAACATTTTGAGAATAAAAGATAAATTGATTTTATATTCTCTAAATTTTGCTTTCAATTATTTTACTATCTTCAATATTTTGTGAGAATTTTTAAACTAACTTCTTTCTAAATATTCTTACCTTAAAAATAATATCAAATTCGAATTCCTCGTACTCGAAAACTTATAAATCCATACGTCTTTTCTCTTTTTTTAAATGTTAAAATTAGAACAAGACAGATATTTAACATTTAACACATATTAAATCGTGCCCGTAGAGTATTTCTCATTTATAAATCTCTGTTTTCCAAAATTTACGCTAAATTTAAACAAAATATTTTTTAACAAAATTATTAGTTATACATCAGCAATAAAAATCAGCATTAAAAATACACATTTTACACTTTTCTATTCTTAATCTTTTTAGTATAAGTTTCTATATTTTTATTATGTTCCAAGTATTAATTATTATTATTATTATTATTATTATTATTATTATTATTATTATTCATTATTATTAATAATTATTTTATTTTATTATTATTATTATTATTATATATTATTATTATTATTTATTTTAATTATTATTTATTATTATTATTATTATTTATTATTCCTATTATTATTATTATTATTATTATTATTATTATTATTATTATTATTTTAAATTATTTTATTATTATTCATTATTATTATTAAATTATTATTGTTATCTATATAACTTATTATTATTAATTATTATATTATAATTATTAATATTAATTAATTTATTATTCATTATTTTATTATTATTATATATTTGTAGTTTATTATGCTTCTACCTACCAAGATTTAAATTTATAGAATACTTATATGTTATTTTCAACCGCATTAGCGAATGAGTGACTGTTGACAATTTTCAAATATATATTATAGCTATATATATAAATATATTATATATAATATATAAATATATTTATATAATAATATATATATATATATACTACTATATATATATATATATAAATTATAATCAATATATATAATATAATATATTATTTATATATATATAAGATATATATATATATATATATAATATATATATATATATATATATTATATATATATTATATATATATATTATATATATATATATACTATATATATATATATATATATATATATATATATATATATATATATATATATATATTATATTATATATAATATACATATATATATATATAACCTATATTATATATATATTTATATATTATATATATATATATATAATATAATATATATATATAATATTATATATATATATCATATTATATATATGATATATATATATAATATATATATATATATTATATATATATAATATTATATATATATATATAATATAAATATATATAATAATATATAATATATAATATATAATATATATATATTAATATTTATATATATATACTATAATATATATATATTATAATATATATATATAATATATATATATATTTGCCCTTCAGTCGGTGTATTGGCTACAGATTCATCAGAACTGATAAGAGTAGTAAAGGCAAGGTTACAACAACAGTTATTTTTTTTGAGGCGCAAAAATATTTTTTAACGAAATAGTAGGATCAACGTTGATCTCCATTTTAAGTCTTTCAGACTTAACAAGTGGTAAAATACACAGTAAATTTCCATTTACTGCAGGTTCTATTCTTCCATCATTAATGTACAGATGAACAAATGTAACTGAAGCATATATTTAGAGAAGACGAAAGTGGCTCAAATCGTCTCTCGTCATTTTTATTTTCCTTGATTGTCCACTTGTTGTTTGTGGATATCAATATTTTCTTCAGAGCTTATTTGCGAGAGGATGACAAACAAGTGTCTTTGCCTAATTATCGTAAATGATATCTTCAAAATGGATTGGAGCTAAACTGCAATGCTAAGCAATAAGTTACAATAGAATTAGGTAGGAGATAAGTTTTCTTTGGACAATCTAGCATGCCCTGGTAACGTCACAGCTTCTAGCACTTCTAGCATAGCACATCCTACATCACGGAATTACCGAGTCTGGGTTTCGATCCCTATGTTTTACAGGTGTAGGGAAGTCGATTGCCGTGACTTTATTTACGGAGTGTGGCCACTGCAACCATGGTTTAGTACCCCCGCCCTTTTTCTAATGCTTCTAGCATGGATATATCGTAATGTCACGAAATATACCCGAATATCGGTATGGATTCGTATATAATCGATACTGCGAATCGATTCCCGTGGTTTATGATGGAATCGAATCACTCCTACCGTTTTTCTAGAAATGAGTTTAGTACCCCGCTACCCCTCTTTCTAGTGCACCTATGCAACTTTTTTATTTCTCGAGCTACAGAGCCGAGCTTGGTGTTGACTAGATGTTTTTGAGGTATAACCTGAGTTGATTTTTTGCTATTAAAGAACGGCTCGTTTCAACCGTGTGATGTCTTAGAACGCATCAACACTTCGTTTTCCGTGGCCGGCTTACCCTTCTTCCAAGACATATCATGACGGGTGGTCAAACAAGGGGTCAAACGTCCAAAAAAATGAGATTTTCTGTGGTTACTTTCCGAACGCCGAGTCCCATGGCACAGCGTAGGGCTCTTTAGATTGGTCCTCAATTTGACACTGGCAATTTTACCCAAAGTACTCATGCCCAAATAAACCAAACGGAGCGTGTTAAAAGACAATTCGTATCCCTTCCAAACTTGCATATCCTTCTTTAATAATGGGTCAACATATTGTATCCAATGTTTCATCCGCTACGACCATGTGGAACAGGGGGGTGCTGGCCCCAAAACCTAATCAATGGACTTATAAGATGCAATTTCGGTGAGCATATAGAAGACAATACTCTAGCAACGGATGTGTTCAGAGACATATAGTCTTCTCAAATTTTGGCTTGGCTTCTTTATTGGGTAAATATAGTCATAGACCGCTATATCGTGGCACTACGCACGTGGGTGAAGGGGTGCAGCCCCCAAAATACTTAAAAATGGTCTTAGAAGGCTTAAAATTTGGGATCGTTATAGAAAGAGAATGAATGAAATAGAATGCCGATTGTAAAATTAAGTGCGGTTTCATAATGAACCGGAGCCGGAGCGAAGCCGGAGCGAAGCCGGAGCCGATTGGGAGCAAACTGGTAAAACCTAGGAAATGAACTTAGAAGGATGAATATTTGGAAACTGGCTCAGAAGAGATTGGATGGATTAGAGTACTGAGGATAAATTAAAGTACAGGCTCAAAATAAGTCGGCTGTCGGTGCTGTGCGGTATCAGAACATTTAAAAACACGTACTTAACACCTAATATCAGGGTTCTTTATAAGTTTTAAATGATGCAGATTACCGATTTTGGGGGATTCAGGATCTCAAATGAGTTTAAGGGTCACCCCCTGAAGGGGTCAACACCATGAAAAACGAAGGAAAGCATAGAAAGAAGACGATGGAAGTTTGAGGAAGGAAAAGAGAGGAATAAGAAGAAAGAAGCTCTCATATGACGGAGCAAATGGAGCCGGAGCATATAGCCGGAGTTCGGACCGGTGCTGGAGTAGAAGTTAGAAGGAAAAGCAAGAAATGCGTTACCATATGAAAGAGGAAGATAGAAAATACCAATGAAGTCTCATATGACGGAGTCAAAAGAGCCGAGCATAAAGCCGGAGTCCGAGCCGGTGTGGAGTAGAAGTTAGAAAAAAGCACAGATAATTTTTGTTACCCTGAAGAGATGGAAGAAGAAAATAAAAAAAAGTCCCTATGACGGAGCAAATGATCATTGGAGTGTTGGTACCGGACACTGGTGCGGAGCCGGTGTTCGTGTAAAGTGTGTAAACATGTCTTAACACCATATATATTGGTACCTTATATATGTCTCTTCAAACAGATATACGAGTATGAATATATATAGTTTCATACTCTTAACAGGTACGAGAGACCCTAGGAATCCTGAGAAAATATTGTCCTTGATTTCATATATTATATATATATTATATTATTATATATATAATATATATATTATATAATATATATATATATAATATATCATAATTATATATATATATATATATATATATATATATATATATATATAAATATATAATATATACATATATATACATATATATAATTATATATAATATATTATATATATATAATATTATATCTATATATATATATATATATATATATATATATATATACTATATATATACTATATATATATATATATATATATATATATATGTATATATATATACTGGGCGTGCCAGCTTCCAAGCAAGGGGGGGCAGCTTAAAATTTTAATAGAGTTTATATATATAATATATATACTATATATATATATATTATATATTATATCTATATATATATATATTATATATATATTATATACTATATATATAACTAATATATAGTAATATATATATATATTAATATTATATATATATATATATATTAGTTATATAAATTATATATATAAACTATATATATATTATATATAATATATATATATATATACTTATATATATATATTATATATATAATATATAATATATAATATATATATTATATATAATATGTATATAATATATATATATATATTATATATATATATATATATATATATATATTATATAATTATATATATATATTAATTATAATATATATATATATTATATATATATATTATAAAGAAATAAAAACATAAAACTAGAAACATTTGTATGAATAATTAAATGATTAATATTAAAAAAAATATTTAATTAAACAATGGAATATCAAATACAATTAAAAATCAGGCCCGGACTGGCCAGGTCGGCTGGTCGGCGATTGCCGAGGGCCCCCGGCCCAATGGGGGCCCCGGAGATGCCCCAAAAAATGAATATTAACTACTTTATAATTAATTGCATCAGATTAATTTAATCAATTATTTCCCAGTATTCTGACACGTTTACAATCAATTTTAAGGCAGTTGCCACAGTTGGTTTTTGTTTATGGTAGCTAACTAGCTCTTGTCGCGAACACTTACTCAACGTCACTCATTAGTAGTACAGGGTTTGTAGTTCTAGTGTAGTATCACAGTTTGTGTCAACATGAACAGTGTGTACCAAAGTGGAGCTTGAACGGAATGGAAGAGAAAGAAGAGAAAATCTTAGACGTCGAAAATATTTAAACCAAACGCTTTAATACTTTAGCTAGTTTCACTTCCCAGTCGCAAAGTCAGCCTTTGAGGGACAAAAGAACTTTAAAGAAAAAGGTAATGCCTGGTGAAAAATCAATAGATGAAGCTCCTGGAATCTCAATTACTAAAACTATAAATTGTTGTCTTTTTCAGTGGTTTTGATTGGCAGGACAGTATCGAAGAAAGTTAGTCCAAACAAAGACATTTTACTAAGTAATTGTTTCCTGGTTAGACCCAAAGAAATTTAATGAAACGTAAATTGCTTGATAGTTTTCCTACGGAAGTCCTTTGAAGTATTTCTAAACTTTGTAAAGTTGAAAGAAGTCAGTTATTGATAGAGATGAAACAGATTGCAGATCAGTATGAAAGTTTTACAATAGCTGAAAAAACTAACCTTAAAAGAAAACAAGACACTCTAAATGGAGCTGAAGGAATCTGTGAATTTGGCGATGTAGAATCTGAATTTGAAGAAAACGAAAATCTTTATGGTACGGCTCTGACAATAAACAATGTTTTCGGTGTTTATCATGCGCCTTTTTTATTGTTTTTGAACTCCCACAATCTGGATTGTTTATCAACCTGTATGTAGCTTACAAGTTTGTACTAACTACACCTTTTATACAAGTCACCTGTGAAAGGGTATTTTCTAAACTTAAAATAGTTAAGAATCGACAGATCTATTTTAAGCCAAGACCCTATGTCTAATCTTCTTTTCATGAATGCAGAAAGAGACTTATTTTATAACTTGGATAAAGACGTTATTATAGATGAAGTAGCCAGGACCAGTGAGGAACTGGCCATAAAGCTGTTAAGTTAGTAAAACCTTTCACTATCACATAGCCTTTCTTAGTTTTGCCTGTGTTCTGCTAACTCGTGTACCAAGGTATTGTTAGGCATATTTCTATTAGTTATTAAATATATTCTATAATTTGTAACAATTAAATCACAATTAAAGAGGACATTTTTTTCCTTTCAATATGCTTGTTTTTTTATTACTGTTGTGACTTGTGTCCATTTAGAATATTTACTGAGGTATTACAGTAGGATTTAGACTATTGTGCTTCAACAGTGTGATTTGGTTGCCTAAAACTAAAAATATTACTCAATTTCATTTTAAAGTAATAAACCACTCGTAATTAATTAGTATACTTATTTTTTCTAGCAGGGAACTAGTTTAGGTACGGTATATAAAAATTATATAAATATTTATTGTGAAAGTAAACTACATCAGAAAAAGCTTACATTTTTACTCAACTATTTTCCAAGTGACAAAATAGGTAAATGTGCTTTTTAAGCATGTAAGCCAAATTTTCAAAAATTATATATTCTAATAATCTATTCCCTCTAAATTCCCCGGTAAGGGGCCCCTTTTCAATCTCTAGCCGAGGGCCCCCAAAGGAGCCATCCAGGCCTGATGATCGCATGATGGAAAATTCACATATAGAGCAGTTCTGCAAAATTTGATATTATTAAAAAAAAGTAATTTTTCCGTGGGTTTCAACGCAAATTTATCAACTACTGTTTGAATAAAATTATCATAATTGTCAAACACAAATATTTCTGTGTAAACTCATATAGCATCCAGTTTAACTTGTCCCGTCTTCCCATAGCTAACTTCGCAGCCAAGTCTTGATCCTCTTCGGAGAGTATCTGGAAGAGTGTTCTACTGGTCTCGGTGGTGTACATGATGGGCGCGTAGTATCTCAAGCCTTTTTCGTCGACGGAAAGAAAGGTTCAATCTCTTTTAAGACTTGGGGAGACAACAAGTTCTTTTAGTTCTTCACTGCTCAGTTTCTTGTCCTTCCAATTTTGTACAAAGTTATATCTCTTCTCTGCCTTCTAAAGTGGTTAAAACTATAAAAAGCAAAGCTGTCTTTCCCTTTAACTCATCGATTGTTATGAGTAGCGTGTGGAAAGGATGTAGATATGTCAATGCATAAGCAGTTGTATTTTCAGTAGAAAACGGTAATTCCAAAGAAGAGGTTATAGATCTAGATACAGAGTTATTAAGGATCCTTCCAGAACTCCGTGGGATTGTTCTGGATTAGTTACTGTGGTTGCAGCTTCCTAATCCGGAAAATTCCGCTGGTACTAACTTCAGATCAAGTCCTAGTTGCTCGGCGATTTGACTTGGGAAGACAAACGATCTTTCAGTTCTTCACTAACTCCGTTTCCTTGTCCTTCCCAAATTTCTGTACCAATAGTTCTATCTCTTTCTTCTAAACGGCCTTCTAAAGTGGTTAAAAACTAATAAAAATGAAGCCTTCTTTTCCTTTAACGTCGATCCGATTGTTTATGAGTAGCGTGTGGAAAGGATGTAGATATTTCAATGCATAAGCAGGTGTATTTTCAGGTAGAAAACAGTAATTTCCAAAGAAAGAAAGGTTTAATAGATCTAGTACGAGAGTTATTTAAGGATCCTTTCCAGAACCTCCGTGGGATTTGTTGCTGGTTGGTTGCTGCGGTGCTGCTGCCTACCAAAAAATCCGTGGGTATACTTCAAGATCAAGTTCTATTGCTCCGGTCAATTTGATTAGCTTTCCTTTTATACCCTTTCATTTCGGTGATTTTTTTCTTCTCTTTCCGATGGCTCCCTAACCATTTCCACAATATGTTGAATGTGCTGCGAGTTTTTGACGATATCAAGGTCTTGGGTTGGAGAGCATTTACAACTGCTCTAACATCGCAGAGTACTTCGCGATCACGCAATATCATAGCCATGATGAATGACGATCTACATGCCGCTGAATGCAACTGAGAAGCGCTTTTTCTGTGGCAGTATTTCCTTCAAGAGAAAGGATTCTAATGCTTGCATTCATTCGTACAAACTACTACTCCTTAAACCACTATGATGCACTGCGTGTTCAGACATCTGGTTTGGCATAGGCTTGGGATGTTGTTTGACATTAATTTTCTTCTCAGACTGACTCGCGAAAACAGTAAATAATGTCCT
>JABUQX010112195.1:20000-27500 GCA_015478945.1 Trachelipus rathkii
AAGAGTTGAACAGACTTACAGACAAAAGAATAAGGTAAGATACAATATACAACAATAATGAAAAATAGATTTAATGACCCGTAGCACAAAGTTGTGATAGTGAATGCGTATAAATGTGAGTGAATGCTTTTTAAACATTTAGAATTGACATGTGAAATTAATGAAAATATGTACAAAAATGTAAATTGACAATTGTGATGTTACATTTGCTTAAAAGACCTCTTCCTTGACGATCTTCGTTGTACAGCTTGTGTAGTGTCTTCTCATGAAGGACTTCATTGTAATATGCCATCATTCTTGGCATTCCATCGGCCTTAGTACGGTTGTTTTTCCATAACTCTATGTCTTGACGAAAGCGTTCACCTTCCTTTTCGTTCACATGACCCAAATTCTCAGTCGTCCAAGTGACTATTTAAGTAGTGAACTTTGATGCTCATTCTACATCCAAGAAACTTAAGACCAGCTCCTCCACAAAATATCAGTAGTTTCGTTTCTTGTTCCCAGGAAATCCGTACCAACATCAGAGAATGAGTTCCAAGCTCTAGCTCCTGCCGCAGTCATTGTTGTAACAAAGTGTAGATCACTGATGATTTTTTTATTTGACCTCTACCAACATCCTGCCTTTTTTTCTTCTCGGAACTGAGACTTGGAAAGATTGAAATTTTTTTTGCTGAAGCAGCCTCCAATGTGATCAAGAGCTTTGACGAATTGCTTCATTAACCCAAGCTTGGGAAATACAATTGTATTCCTATCAACAAGAGGCTTATTCTTAATGTTCTTGTCACCGATTCTTGGTGGCCATGTCTTTGTCACCCAGTGTTCTAATGTAGCCCTACTGTCCCAGTAGCACAGGAAACAAGGGTATTTGGTGCCTCTTTGCTGACCCAGCTGAAAATTAATCATTTTCAAATCTACACAAATTAACAATCCATGAAGATGGTATTGCAATCTATCCAGAATTTTCTTGATGTTGGCCTACTCTTCTTTCATTTGTACAGAGCGTCCTATTGGGAATGAACCATATACATTTCTGTTGTGCAGTAACACATATCTCAAACATTTTACTACTGTCAATAAAAAGTCTCCATTCAATATAATCATATGCGAGCAGTCCAATATTGAGAAGAATCCCTTTTCATATATAAATTCAAAAATGTTAATAAAACTGCGAAGATAAATTGTATCTTTTCAAATTTTCGCTATTTCAATCTATCTCTATTCTCTTTACCTTTTACTAATCAATTTACCTTCTAAGTTTAAGTAAGTGCTATTAACTACTGCCTAAAGGCAGAGTTACTTAGGTCTTGTAAGAACTATCAAAGAGCATCAATCTTGTTGACCATCTGAATGGAAGTACTTTTGCTGTGCTGCTTCTCTGTTACGAAAAAAGGAAACACTAGTGCCAGGTCTGAGTATTCCTTTCTCTTTCAGCCTGTAAACCAGCAATTCAGCAGACTACTTTCGAAAATACAAATCTCTTATCAGATCATTCATTTCAGGCTAACTAAACATAGCAATTGTTTCAGAATCTGCAACAGATGCCGTATATTCGATCAGAGCATCATCCTCATCATCTGTAGAAGAAGGTAAACTGATATTTTCAACGTTAATCTTCGGTAGCTTAGTAAATAAAGGCAAAGATATTTTCTCACAGTGTTCAACTGGTCGTCTGGCAGATGGAATATTTGTATTGTAAGTTGTGTTTGTTTGTCTTATTGAAACTTTTAACATTGACAAGGCAGAAGTCATTCAAATGGTCTGTTGGTTCTCTTCAAAACTTTGGCACACCAAATCTCAGCTTAGCATTCTTTCCTTTAGACCATGATCACAAAATTTGAACACACATTTTGAATACTTCGTAAGGAGCCCAATATTTGTATTGGTCTCCTATTCCTATTTTAAAATAGGTAAAATACACCCTCTTGACAAAGGTATTAATGTTGCCCCTTTGATCCTACAAAATGAATCTCAAACAGATGTAGCAGAAGATATCTCTGTCATTATGGCTTCTCCTTCTTTCGGATGTTGTAGCCATTGTTTGATCGTAACCTGGAAATGAAAAATATTGCATAAATTGTGACATGTACATAAAATGATTGTAATATGTAACAATGTAATAAATTGTGAAATGTACATAAAATGATATTATTAAACACACTATTTCCTAATACAACACCATCTTTTATCGTTAAAGCAGTCACAGACTCGCAACAATTTGTAATCATCAGTGACAAAGTGTTAATTTTGGGGAAAATCCATGAAAATGGGGTTTCCCGATTGCACAGAAATGGAATGTGATAGAGCAAATCTGAGATAGGATTTGGAACCAGCACCCTGGAATTATTAAAGGAAAATTCTTTCAGACGTATGAATGTTGAAAGTCAAACATTTATACCAATAATAATAAATAATAATAATAATAATAATAATAATAATAATAATAATAATAATAATAATAATAATAATAATAATAATAATAATAATAATAATAATAATAAAATAATAATAATAATAATAATAATAATAATAATAATATATAATAATAAAATAATAATAATGGAAGAAGAAGAAGGACACACAATAATAATAATAATAATGAGAATGGAGTCACATGCACGTAAAAATCTGCAATATATTTCCACGCTACAAAACGTCGTCATTTCTTTTTTTTTATTTTCATGTTATTTTTTAAATACCAAGGCTGATTCACACAAACTAACTGATAATATTTGTAAGCAATATATATATATATATATATATATATATATATATATATACATATGTGACGGTCTGTGAGATAACGAGAATCATATATATATATATATATATATATATATATATATATATATATATATATATATATATATATATATTTGTATTTTTTTAGACCTTAATTTTTTGAAAAAGGCTAAAGATTTAAAAAAAATTGTTTCTTATATTTTGGCTAAGATTTTAATTAATATAATAATTTAAAATTTGTTTTCCATGTCTAATAGATGAGTGTCCAAAGAGGGTGAAATCAGAAGTCCCTTGCAGTCTCATGGGAAGGAATATATATTACTGTGACACCAACTATGACTGTCAGAAGAGTCTTACAGAACGATGCTGTCCTGGTCCTTGTCACAGGGAATGTCGAGTTGCAATTTTAAAGCATTAAAATAAATAGTATCTTATTAAACATTCATTGTTCTTGGGGTACTGTTTGAAAGAGATTATTATTTGTTATTAATCGTTGGATGATGAAATATTAATAATATTAATTTGGAATATTTATTAAATATTGTTCCCATCTTTCTAGTTTTTTCTCATGTGTAATTTAATTACAACTAGTATTTTGATTGGAACTCTAAGAACTCAAAACTGTGTTGCAAAACATATCCTCTTTGCAGGGATTATAAATTAATTATTGTTTTAATTTTCTGCATTTGAATTTTACGGACGTAATATATATATATATATATATATATATATATATATATATATATATAAAGAGTATATATATATATATATATATATATATATATATATATATATATAACACATACATTCACACACACACATAATCCCACACACACACATTTATATATATATATACATATATATACATATATATATATATATATATATATATATATATATATATATATATATATATATATATATATATATATATATATATATATATATATATATTATTCAAAATTATTTGATTATTTTTGACATTATTGATTCTCTTACATTACTGCAATTCTTGAAGGGACATGTTTAAAATTAAAAACTAACAGTACCAAAGTTATTTATTCCGTAATATCAAGTTGAACTTATATAGTTACATAGCCTTAAATATATTATTTTAAGACTGAGAATAAATATTTTAATGCTTTTAGTAGTGATTATTCTGAGCAAAAAGATAAAATAAACACGTGATCAGGGGTTATCACTGGATATTTATATATATATATATATATATATATAAATTGGCGCATATAGTCCACACACACACACACACACAGTTAAGAGGAAAGAGGAGAGAGAGGAGAGAGAGAGAGAGAGAGAGAGAGAGGAGCCAGGAAGGAGCCGACAGGAAGCCAGCGATTAACAGCAGGAGATAAAATCTTATGAATTTCTACACCAAAGAACTGAAATTCCTTAAAAGCAATCTGTCTTCCATAGCTTTACTGAAATGTGATCCCATATACCTTATTAAATCTTCAACATGACGAGGCAGTTTTAGACAAATCTTAGAGGCAGCATGGTGTGCCATATGGCATGAACATTTCACACAGGCTATGTTGGGAAAATCATTTTTTAGGTGGGTTAACACTGAATAATGCTCTCAAACCATCACATTTGTCTTGTCTGAGATGAGCCCAACCAAGTTCTTCAGTGGAATGGATTTCGCTGTAATAGAATTTTTCAGCATATTATAAAGTTCTTGGGCTGTGCTGGATTCCCTTTCAATCATATCAGAAAAATTTATATTTACCTCGCCGTTTTCATCATTTATATACAAAAATGTTATTGCACATTGCTCGTAGACCTAAGGTCATTTGTTACATCCATGAACAATGAAAAAAATTTGGCTTTCTCAATTTATCATACAGTTCCTTCAGACAGTTGTTACCCAAACTCTTTTCAATTGTTTTTTTTTTTTTTTTTTTTTTTTTTTTTTTTTTTACAGTTGTCACCACTACTCACGGCAGAGTCCTATTCATGGAGGGGCCATTTATTGCCAAAATTTCTATCCGCTAGCTCAATTACGCAGATGGTTCACAGATGTAGGCTTTTTAATTGAGGGAGATTAAATTCAGCAGGAAACACAGGAAGATGGGAGAGAATTCCACATGAACAGATGTTGCTGGAAAGCGAAGCACCGCAGTGAACTAGCCTGAGTTACCAATACCTACAGAAAACTCATAATGCACACAGCACCTCGGTGCTACGAGGGCGTCAAAGGTGGTGGCACGAGTGGTAAGTTCCTCGAACACCTGCCACTGCAGGTAAAGAGATAGAGTACCAACATCGCGCCACAAAGTAGAGGGTCAAGTGAACTGGAAAGTACAGAACAGTTTATAAGCCTTTTGGCTTTTGACTCGACCCTGTCCAAAAGCCGGGTGAAACCAGAGCCCCTCCCCAGATATGAGAACAGTACTCCATACAAGGGCGGATGAGACCTCTTGTAAAGCTGGAGTAACTGAGCAGTGCTTCGTGATTCTAAACAGGAACCCTCACAGTACGTCTCTAGCAACCAAGTTGGGGATGCGAGGTTTCTACATTTTTTTTTGTTTATGTACAAGGATATTTATATTGTCAACAGGAGAGACGAGAGAACCGTCGAAAGAAATAGGAAAGTTAGAAGGTGTTTTAGAGAGGGAGATTTGTAGAAGTTGAGTTTTTAAAGAATTGAATTTCACAAGGTTGGGACGATCCCAATCGGAAATTCTATCCAGATCAGCGAGAATAGAATAGGAAAGATTAAGACGAGAGGCAATTCTAGAAGTAAAAGAGGGAGCAGAATTGAAATGAGTTGAAGAATGAAGGGTCGAGTCATCGGCATATGAGGGGACAGAGTTAGATGTGCAGGTGAGAAGATCATTAAAGAAAAGTAAGAATAAAGTAGGAGATAAGACAGATCCCTGAGGAACACCACTATTGACAAAAAAAGAAGAAGTCGCTCCATCAACCACAGTCGATATTGAGTGACATCAAAGTGCCATAAAAAACGCATAGGGCAAGATGGAGCTGTTGAAGAGAAAGTATTAAAGTTAAGAGATATAAGGTTGTGGTCAGATTTACCAATAGGAGCGATGGTGGTGTATTTATAGAGAGAAGGACTAGTGGTGAAACATAGGTCAAGTGTGTTCAAGAATTGGTTGGGACGATCCGGAATGTATGTGTGTAGGTTCTTTGATTAGTTGCTCCAGATCGTTGAGAATGCTGAATAGTTCGGCCTCCTCCCCACCTAAATCAGTGTGAGAGGACCCCAACCATTCAGTGTTGTGTACATTGAAATCCCCTAAATAGAGGACCTCAGTATTCGGATGAGAAGAAATAACAGTCTCGTGAGAGGTAGTAAGATATTCGAAGAAAGAGTGAAAATCTGTTCTGTTAGGAGAAGAGTATCAGAAGCACGAGATTATTATAGTAGAAGGAAGAAAGATTTTGAGCCACAGAGCATCGAAGTTAGAAGATTCGAGATTCACGAGACGTGTTAAAGGAGCATTAATATTTACATATTCACACACTTTTGTTCTGTGTTTTCCTACTTTTTGAGCAATTTTGAATCTTGAAAAATATTTTTACACAATGGATCAATCTTGTTCATTAAACTAAAAGGCAAATCATTTTCGGCAAGGAAAACAGTTATTTTTTATTCTGCCCGCTTTAGGTGATCATTAGTGATAACCTTTGAAACGACATCAGCTATATTTTTGTTTAATGTAATTTCTGTCTTAAGATTTTGGTGCGTACTTGAATTTTTGTGCCTCATTATTTCAGATTTGTGAGCTGTAAGATCAGCATCACATATAATGCAATAAGCTACATCATTTTTACCCCTTGTTGCAAGCTTTTTTTCTAGCCATCCTTTAAACTCAGACATTTCAAGCCAGTCTTTGAAAAATCTGTTTGTCTTTTCTTTCTATGGTCCAAGCTTACTCTTTTTAGAACTAGGTCCACTGCTACAGTGTGGGTCGGGATCATCATCATCTTTTCCTTAAAATGGATCAGTTGACTGTGCGGTTATTTTAAGTTCAGGTTCAGGATTTTATTCCTTTATGTGTTAGACAACTATATAATGTAAATTTCCTACCTTTCTTAGCCATGTTGTTAGTTTCTAGCAATCGACACAAACAAAAGCTATCATACAGTCTCTAGGAAATTAATCATCTACTGCGACTATATGTCACTTACTTTATAAAATAATTCTTCGATCAGTACCGATATCTTTTACTTCTCGTTTAACGCACTTCAGAAATCAGAAAACAAACCCTCGTGGAGAGGAGAAACACAACTATGGTTATTTATTTATAAAGTATGAACTTATGATAGAACCCATCAAAATTGGATTAGTTGATGGGAAGCGATACTGAAATATAAATACAGTATATATATATATATATATATATATATATATATATATTTATATATAGAAAGAAGAGTATATATATATATATATATATATATATATATATATATATATATATATATATATATATATAGAGAGACTTACTTATAAAAATATATACATATATATATATATATATATATATATATATATATATATATATATATATATATATATATATATATATATATATATATATATATATATATATATAGGGAGACTTACTTATAATAATATATAAAAAAAAGTTGATTCAGTTTACATACCGTCTTACATGCTACTAACATGTATTCGTGTATTTTTCGCATTATCTCATTTTTCGTTTCATTTTTAGTAAAATTAAATTTAATATATTACTAAAGTTTATTCTTTTT
>JABUQX010112195.1:40000-45000 GCA_015478945.1 Trachelipus rathkii
AGATGAAAAGAGAAAAACCCAAGAAGAAATTTCCGAAGATGAAATTTCAAATACAGAATTTGCAAATTAAGATAGTTATCCAATGCTTCAGAGATACATCAAAAAAGTTTCAAGAAAAAATAAATGTAAACGAACCCCTTTTCCAACCTTTCTTTAAGCAACGAAATGAAACTCTTTAAATCTACAGAAAAGCGATCTGAGTGTTTGGGAAAACTCTATCAGAGATTACTAACAAAGATTCGATCTCGTTTATCTCAGAAAACATTAGATGCATTGTCTTTTGAAATCATATTTTGTTACAATTTAAAAGCGTACTGTTTCATCCAAATCAACTCAAAGAATTTGCATTTTTATTCATAATAAAAGGAAATTTAAATATACCTATATTTTTGGGGGAGAATCATTATTTTGTTTCGAAAATGTAATTTTTGTGGCAAAAATAAGGAAATATATATATATATATATATATATATATATATATATATATATATATATATATAGAAGTATAATAATATATGTATATATATATATATATAATATGCTAAATAATAATAATATGTATAATATAAATATATATAATAATAATAATATATGTAATATATATATAATATAATATATATAATAATAATAATATATATATATAATAATAATATATAATAATATAATAATAATAATAATAATAATAATATATATAATATAATAATATAATATATATATATAAATATATATGTATATATATGTAATATATAATATATAATAATATAATATATATAATATATATATATAATATATATAATATATATAATATATAATAATAATATATATAATAATATATTAATATATAATAATAATAATAATAATATATATATAATAATAATAATAATAATAATATATATATATATATATATAATAATAATAATAATAATAATAATAATAATAATATATATATATAATATGTCTTATATATATAATATATTTATAATAATATATATGTAATAATAATAATAATATATATATATGTTAATAACAACATATATATATATATATATATATATATACTATATGTGTATACTCTAACATATATATATATATATATATATATATATATTTATATATATATATATATATATATATATATATATATATATATATATAAATCTGTAAATATATATATTATATATATATATATATATATATATATATATATATATATTTCTTTTTTTTTTTTTTAAATAACACAATCACTCACACACAGAGTCTAATCAAAAAGAGAAGGAGGTGTACTGCTTTTAACGTCCAGGCAGGACGGAGCCAAGCCAGGAGAAGGCAGCTCACATTCTCCACCCCGACCAGTTGCGAACCTGGGACCCCTCGCTTGGTTTTGGCGAGTGCTCTAACACTGAGCTATCCGGGCGCTTTTATATAAATAATGAAATATATAAAATAAAATTTAAAAAAAAATATATACATACATATACATACATACATACACATATACATATATATACATACATATATATACACATACACACATATACACACATATATACATATACATACACATATACACATATATATATATATATACATATATACATATATACATACACATACATATATATATATATATATATATATATATATATATATATATATATATATATATATATATATATATATATATATATATATATATAATATAATAATATAATACACATATATATACATATATATAAGTATTACTGTCTTTAACATTAATACTGTCACTATTACAATCACTATTATTATTATCACAACTATCATTATTATTATCACCATTACCATTATCGTTATCATCACTAACATTAATATCATCATTATTACTATCATTACCATCACTACCACTTTCATTATCAATACTATTATTAACATTAACTAATCATCATTATTACCATATTATCATTAACACTATCATCATCACTATTATTATTATTATTATCATTATTATTATTATTATATTATTATTATTATTATTATTATTATTATTATTATTATTATTATTATTATTATTATTATCATTATTATCATTATTATCATTATTATTATTATTATTATCATTATTATTATTATTATTATTATTATTATTATTATTATTATTATTATTATTATCACTATCACTATCACTATTATAATTATTATTACTATCATTATACACTATTTTGTATGTGTACCATATAATAATGACGATCTTCATGGGAAGATAAATTGAAACAGTTGAGGGGATTCCCAGCCCCAGTCAGGTGATAATAGAGACCCTCTTCAATGGGTAATGGCGAAGACGTTGTCATCCTAATTCCAGTTCTTCTATAAATATATTTGAAGGTAAAAGCCTACTTTTTGCAGTGTATAAAATATTTGAAATTAATTTCATTTCCAAAAGAATTACGTTGAGCCATTTTGTTGATTCATATATATATATATATATATATATATATATATATATATATATATATATATATATATATATATATATATATATATATATATATATATATATATATATATATATATATATATATATATATATATTTATTTTATATATATATATATATATATATATATATATATATATATATATATATATATATATATATATATATATATATTTATATATATATATATTTATATAAAATTTATATATATATATATATATATATATATATATATATATATATATATTTGGCAAAATTTAGATTTTAATCTCTATTTTCTTAATATTTATATGGCAGATGCCCTTTATTGTTATACACACACACTTAATAAAATAAAACTTTAATATATTATTAAAACATGGAAAAATCTTTATTTACTGAGGTATTGCTCACTATATTTCGCCAGCATTACGCGTGGCCTCTTCAGGTGAGCTTTATAAACTTAAAAAGTCTTCTACGTTGATGAGAGAGGAACTGGAGCTGCTATTATGAAATCCGGGTGGTTGTCAGTTTTTTATTTTTTGCAGGATTTTTTTGTAGAATTTTGTGTTTGTCATGATTAAATTTTGTGCTTCATCTATATTTATTTCACCTGCTATTTTATTGTAATTAGAGCTGTTTTTTATGCAATATGATTCTATAATTTTTCTCTTTTTATTATCTGATGCGTACATGATGGGTTGCATATTTTCTATATTTATTTTATGATTGAGTTCTCTTCTATGGCTGGTCAAGGCTGAATTTTGGCTGTCGTCCGTCAGGTCTTCTTTATGTTGTTTCTTGCGCCTTTTGAAATCTATGGTTTCCCCAATATAAATTTTTGGGCAGTTATGACATGGTATTTTATAGATGCAATGTGTGTTGGTGATATTTTTAAATTTATTGGGTTTTAAAACTTTTTTCAATGGTAATGTGTTTGAAGGGGTGGTAGTGATGTTTTTTGGTATTATTTGCTTTAAGTTATTCGAAAGTGGGTAGGGGACAGGGAGGTAAGTGATGTTGTCTTGAACTCTAGGGTTGCGTGCGTGATAATATTTTTCTTTTGCTTTTTTTAGGGCCTTTGAGATAATGTGATTCGGGTATTGTAATTTTTGGAAAGTTGAAAATAAGAAATTGTATTCTTTTTGTAAAGTTGAAGGGGAACATATGCGAAGTGCTCTTAGGAAAAGGGATGAGAGGGTGCCTATTTTTGTACTGATGGTATGGAATGAATACCAATGGATGTAATTGTTTTGGGATGTTGGTTTTCTGTATATTGAAAAACTCAAAACTGTGGGGTTACTCCACTCTATTAATGTATCTAGGAAGGGAAGAGATTTGCCATTTGGTACTTCTATTGTGAATTGTAGATTGTTATTGAAAGAATTGATGAACGTGAGTATGTTTTGTGGATTGACATGATTGGGGACTGCGCAGAACACATCGTCCACATATCTGTACCAGTGAAGATTTTCGAACAGAGGGTGGGGGAAGAAGTGATATTTTTCTACTAACTCCATGAACAAATTACTGATGATGGGGGAGAGGGGCGAGCCCATACTTAGACCATGTTTTTGTTTAAAATATTTCGTGTTGTAGTGGAAGAAATTGTGTTCTAAAGTAAGATTGACAAGTTTTTTTAACAGATCGAAAGGATATGTGAGGGTTATGTTATTGTCAAGTATATGACGCTCCAGTAAGGATAAGGCAAGAGGAACCGGTACAGAAGTAAACAGTGATACCGCATCGAAGCTAACAAATTGAAATGAATGTGGGTTGATGTTTTGTATTTTAGAAATGAAATCGGTAGTGTTGGTGATGTGTGAAGTTGAGATTTTACTGATTAGCGGTTTGAATTGTTCGGAAATCCATTTTGAAAGTTTGTAAGTGATGTTGTTTGTATTTGATATTATTGGTCGCACAGGGATATTCTCTTTATGCGTTTTCGGGATTCCATAAAATTGTGACAGTTGGGGCATGTATGCTTTCGTGGAATTGTGTATGTGAGGGTATTCTTTGCAGATGTGTTTGAGAGCGCTATTAAATTCATTTTGTGAAGTTTTAAGGGGATCTTTGGTTAAAGGGTCGTATGTGTTACGGTCTGCTAGTAAATTGTTGCATTTGTTATTATAGTCTGTGTAGTTTAAAATAACAATATTGTTACCCTTGTCTGAGCGAGTGATTACTATATCATTATTGTTGGTGAGGGAGGTTAGGGATGTATAAAATTTGCTTGGAAACTTACGATAGCTTGCATTTTGAAGTGTTGATGACGTCATCATTCCCTTTAGAAAGCTATTGTTACACGATTGTTCTTTGTCATTTTTACTCCAGGTATCAAAGTCTAGAAAAAATTGGTTTATTGCATCTTGTTTGTCTATGGAGAAAGACAATCCGTATCCTAATAATATTTTTTCATCCGGAGACAGTATGTAGTTGGAAAGATTGACTATTTTCTGTGTGTTCGAGTTTACAACCCAATTGCTATTTTTGTAAATTTTTTCGAATTTTCTTTCCAAACTGTTTATCTTATTTCTAATGATTTGATTT
>JABUQX010112195.1:50000-56062 GCA_015478945.1 Trachelipus rathkii
ACACAAAGGTTCTGCAGACAAAACCTCTCCAGCTAGAAAATCTGCTTGAAGAACATGATGCCCTTAGCCTACCTAAACATCGCCGTTGCATTTCCCACACATTAAACATCTTGGCTACTAGGGATGTTTCAAATGTTCCTCGCTGGTCCTCTGGTGCCAAGGATCCATTTAATAAGACACTTGCCAAAGCACAGGCATTGTGGAATGCCCAAAACAGGAAAACTACAACTGCTGCGAGAATCAAGAAGGAGTTGGGAACAAAGCTTAAAACACCAAGTGTTACTCGCTGGAACTCCCTATACGATTCTATGAAAGACCTGCTTAAGAACCTTGATGGTCGCATGACATAAATCAACAACATTTGTATGGAGCAAAAGCCTTGTCTTCCAGTATTTAATAAAAGTGATAAGGAGGTAATTGCGGAGTACATCGAAATAATGACGCCTATTGCTGTTAGGCTTGATATGTTGCAGGAAGAGAAGAATGCGCAAGCGGGAGTCCTATTGCCTAATCTCTTCCTCCTCAAGGACAAGATCGGGGAAATGCAACGAGAGGTGGAAAAATTTAACTATGCCAAAAACTTAGTCAACTACTTGCTAAAGCAACCAAAGCCAAACAAAGGGAAAGAAAAGGGCTTTGAACCGAGGTTCAGCAGTATCTTTGATGATTTTGATTTGCTTATGGCAACAGCCCTGCATCCTCACTTTCAAACTCGGAGTGGTACGTAGGTTAAATGAGGGGAAGTACCAAGCTGTCAAGACCAGGATATTGGAGGAAATAAAGTGTAATATTGCATCGAATCTTACTCCTCCACATCAAGGCACTGAAGGTGATGGGACTGAGTCTGAAAGTGACCCATTTATGGTGAGTTATTTTTATAATTTGGAACAAATTTTAAGCATCTCTTGTATTATATATATATATATATATATATATATATATATATATATATATATAATATATATATATATATATATATATATATATATATATATATATATATATATATATATATATATATATATATATATATATATATATATATATAACAAGATATGCTTAAAACGTTCAAACAAAAATAACTCATAAATGGGTCACTCGAATCTATCACTTTCAGTGCCTTGATGTGATATATATATATATATATATATATATATATATATATATATATATATATATATATATATATATATATATATAATTGTGTGTGTGTGTGTATATAAAAATAATGATGCGGTTTAATGCATTATGGTTATGTACAAAGTGAAGTCCTGTTTAAAAATCCAGAGTGACCCCTGAACCGAGTTTGAGCGGGGATGTTTGCCGGAGGTCGATTTCACACCAAAGACATTCCTTGTTTCTCTCAGAAAAGCAGGTAGCCTTTCAGAAGAAAGTGGCGGGTTTCCTTTTAGCTCATCGTGGCCAGAAGGTAACACTCCTGGTTAACCAACTCAAGGGTAAGCATTCATACCAACTTGGGACATTATATAAAAAAATGTATATATATATATATACAGTATGTAATAATCATAATATATAATAATATATATATAATAATATATAATATCTAAAATATAATAATAATATATATATATATATATATATGTTAATAATAAACAAAAAAAAAACTACACAAAAAATATATAAAAAAAAAAATATATATATATATATATAATATATATATATATATATATATATATATATATATATATATATATAATATATGTATATATATATAATATATATAAGAAATAATATAACTATAATTATATATATATATATATATATATAATAATAATAATAATAATAATATATATATATATATATAATTTTATAATAATATAATATATATATATATATATAATATAATAATAATAATATATATATATATATATATATATATATAATAATAATAACAATATATATATCTTCTTTATATATAATAATAATAATATATATATATATGTATGAGGTGTGATTAATCTCTGAGATAAATCTCGCTTTACTGTCAGAGATGTCATTCCCATACCATCGACAGCTACAAAAACATCTATAATGATTTGCAATTCTTTGGAGGTCATTAGAAGCAATTTCACTGCCATTAAAACTATCAGATCTCTGGGCATGTCCGGCGATGTCGGCAAAAGTACCTCGTGGTCACCCGTTTCTCGCAGTAAAAGGGAATGAGTGGGCGAAAAAGTATATATATATATATATATGTATATATATATATATATATATATATATATATATATATATATATATATATATATATATATATATATATATATATATATATATATATATATATATATTTATATACATATATATATATATATATATAATATATATATATATATATATATATATATATATATCTTATATATATGCTATATATATATATATATATATATATATATATATATATATATATATATATATATATATATATATATATATTTATATATATACATTATATATATATATATATATATATATATATATATATATATATATATATATATATATATATATATATATATATATATATATATATATATATATATATATATATATAATATAATAATAATATATAATGCAGAAAGAGTTAACGGAGCTTAACAAAGTTTCCTATAACTAAATATCTATCCATATTCAAATGTTCAAATTACTATAATAGCCTAATTATTTTTTATAAATTATATAAAATAAGTAAGTTCATTAGGTATTAAATGGGCTAACTTCTGCGGGATTAGCCGATCAAACATTTGTTCTTTAGAATGCAATAAACCCCTTTTAGAAATGGCTTCATATTGGGGTCAACAAACGCTCATGAATAAACTATATATATATATATATATATATATATATAAATATATATGAAAACAAAGAAATAATATATATAATAATATATATATATATATATATAACAATAATAATATGTAACTCATCAATAATATATTCATCAACTCTTTATGTAATAATATGTATGTATGTATAGTAGCAATAATAATAATATGAAATAATATATCTAATAATATGTATGTAGTGTAATATAATAATAATAACATGTAATAATAATGTATATGTATGTATATGTCTTCTTCTTCATAATAATATATATGTATGATCTCATGTGAGAAGACAAGGAAGATGGATAATATGTAATATGTATGGCAATAATAATAATAATAATAATATATAATATATATATATATATATAATATATAATAATAATATATAATAATAATAATAATAATAATAATATATAATAATAATAATAATATATATATATAATCTCACATGAGAAAACAGGGAGTGAGAAGATATGTAATATGTATATGTAATAATAATAATAATATATGTAATAATAATAATATAATATATATATAATATGTATATATATAATATATATACTAACTATATATATATATATATATATATATATATATATCTATATATATATATATATGATATAAAAATATATATATATATATATATATATATATATACATACATATATATATATACATATATACATATATATATATATTTTATATATATATATATATATAACTTCTTAAAGAAAAGTATTGCCTTTTACACAAAATGTAGAAGTATCAAAGATGTCTTTTTTGCTAGATTCGTAATCAACAGATTAACATAAGACATTCCCAGAAGTGATGATAAGAAATTAAAAATATAATTATATAACTCTCGGGAAAATTCAAAGCCTCACTATGTCGGATCTCGGCAAAAGGTTTAATACCAATTACGGTTTCCTAATGGATTCGAAACGGAAGGGAAGCAAAAAAAGCGGTCCCTTTTCCGGCGATCCGAAAAATATTGACAATGCGATCAATGACGTCATTGAAAAGGATAGTAATAATAATAACAATAATAATAATAATAATAATAATAATAATAATAATAATAATAATAATAATAATAATAATAATAATAATAATAATAATAATAATAATAATAATAATAATAATAATAATAATAATAATGTGTAATAATAATAATAATAATAATAATAATAATAATAATAATGTACGCTTAATGATAGCATAATAAATTCTTATTATTGATATTAGTATTATTATTATTAATGTATTATGTATATTTTATTATTATTATTATTATTTTATTATTATTATTATTAATATTTTTCTTTTTATTTTCTTTTTATTTTATTTTTATTCTTTTCACTCTGTCTTCCCCCATCCCCCTCCCTGGAAAAGGCTTATTATTATTATTATTTATTCATTATTATTTATAATTATTGTATTATTATTATTATTATTATTATTATTATTATTTATTATTATTATTATTATTATTATTATTAAGTGATAATTAACATTATGGTTTGAGTGGTATTCAGTGGATATTAAATGATTGTTATTATTATTATTCTTCTTATTCTATTATTATTGTGTTAAAATTATTATAATTAGGATTATTATTAATATTGTTGTTATTATTATTATTATTATTATTATTTTATTATTATTATTAATAGTATTATTATTATTATTATTATTATTATTAATTATTGTTATTATTATTATTATATTATTATTAATTTATTATTATTATTATTAGCAATGTTATTATTATTGTCATTATTATTATTATAACATTATTATTATTATTTTACTCATTAGATTATTAATATTATTGTTATTATTTTATTATTCATTATATTAATAGTGTAAGTATTTTAATTATAATGGTCAATAGTTTTAATATTTTTGTTATTATTATTATTATTATTATTATTATTATTATTATTATTATTAATTAATTATTATTATTAATATCTATTATTATTATTATTATGTGTATTATTATTATTATTATTATTTAATGTGTTACTGTGATAAATATTATTGATCACGCAATTAGTAGTTATTTTAGTATTAGTGTTACAATATTGAATTAAGTAGTTAATATATTGTTATTCTTTACCATTAGTTATTATTATATTATTATTATTATTGTTATTAGTGTTATTCTTGTGTATTATTCATTATTATATTATTATTATTATATTATTATTATTCATTATTATTATTATTGTTATTATTATTATTATTACTATTTAATGTTATTATTATTGTCATTATTATTCTTATTATTATTATTATTAATTATTAATTATTATTATTATTGTATTATTATTAATTATTATTATTATATTATTATTATTAATTATGTATATTATTATTATTATTATTATTATTATTAATTGTTATTATTATTATTATTGACTATTAATTATTAGTGTTATTATTATTATTATTATTACTATTATTATTATTATTATTATTATTATTATTATTGTTATTATATTCTTATTATTATTAATTATTATTCTTATTATTAATCTATAATTATTAATTTATTATCATTATTATTGTTGCTATTACTATTATTATTATTATTATTATTAATTATTATTCATTAATAAATTATTATTATTGTTACATTATTGTATTGTTGTGTTGTATGTATTGTTTTGTAATTATTACATTGTTGTTGTGATGATATTATTAATTATTGTTGTGTATTATTGTATTCATTGTATTCATTATTATTATTAATAATATTAATTATTATTATTGTAGTTATTGTATAATGTCATTATTATCGTAATCTGGTATTGGTATAAATCATTATTGCTATTATTATTATATTATCTTGTGTCAATAATAATAATATAATAATAATAATAATTTATTAATAATAATTTTATGAACGTATGTATCAATAATAATAATAATAATAATGTAATAATAATATAATAATATGATATACAAATATTAAACATATAAATTAATTCACAAACCGAATAATATTAATCCTTAATATTAATAATCTGCATAAATATTAATATTAATATTAATAATTAATATTAATATTATAATATTAACATGTAATATGTAATAATATCATTAGCCATCATATTAATATTAATATTCCCCACAAACTAGGGGTGGGGTTAATTTTAATATTAATTTAAATATTAACATTCATGTTGCGCAAGTATTAAT
>JABUQX010112196.1:0-17500 GCA_015478945.1 Trachelipus rathkii
AATATATATATATATATAAGAAGATAGAATAAGAAGTGAAAATAGCAATTAAAGTAAAATATACATGGGAAAAATAAATGAGGAAGTGGCTCAAAAGAAGAACAGCGGCAGCTAAGTGGAGGAATAATAGTTAACAAATTAGCAGCAGAGAAGAATATAAGAGAGGCAGTAAAGGTGGACGGAGAAGCACACCTCGCAGCCAGAGACTAGAAAAGAAGAGAGAGAGAAGAGAGACATAGAAGGAGATAGATGCTATGTATATATATCGGGGTATGGAAGGCTAATAGACCGTGAGGTTTTCGGCGAGGAGAGTAATCACACACACACAGGAACACGGACGCACTAGGTGCGTGAGTGAATTGATAGCCTGTTAACAAGTGGTCCGAGGATGAGGCACGCGTGGAGATAGAGCGAGTCGATACTGTCTATCGCCGTCGTGTTAAATTTAATGGTAAAGATTACGTTGAAATGAAACTGAGTAAAAGGACTGGATGAAAGTTGGGTGTATAGAGTAGTTTATGTCTATGATTGGGTCACTGTGTGATTAATTTACATCATAGTTATGAGAAAAACGAATGCTGAAAACAGTGTCGAAAAAAACGGTCGCTTGTCAGTCGTTGCTGGTGCTTGTGGTCCAGTTCGCGTGGCTTGTTCGGCGGCCTTGTGGCTTAAGCAAACGCGTTGTGAACTCCGAAAACCCCCCTCCACCCTAAGGGGGGGGGGGAAACCGCGAAAAAAAAAAACAAAAAAAACTTAATCAATAAGATAAAATCAAAAAAAGGAAAAGATAGAAATAATAACTTAACCGGAAAAAAGATATAAGAAAAAAAAAAACAAAGCACTAAAAACACCTATGAAGTAGCTAGTAATTCAAAATTACGTGTGCCAAAAGCCAGGTAGGTTCCTGGCTTGGGCAGTTCTGTGGGGGCGCCAGACAGACCGAATACCGCCTGCCTACTGACTCGTGGCCAAATGCAATTTTTAAAATAAATCCTTGTTGGCGGCAGCGATAAAGGTCTGTATCGACGAAATTTATTTCAAGCAAATCTTATATTACTACTTTATGAAATATATTCAGAAGGAATAAATTAAATTGCAAAATTTCTAACAATTCAATTTCTTCATGGAATTTTCCCATGAGGTGCAAGTTTTGAATGCTCTGGACAACTGCACTGTATGCAGAAATTTATAAGTTTCGTTGGGAGGAAAACTATAAGAAATTCAATGCCTAATAATGTGGTAGAGGGTTTTCTATATACTGAAGTAGAAAAGGAACTATTATTACTGCTCGGCTTATATTAAAAACGTCTAGAAATGGTAGTACATTATTTGATTCCCCTTCCATAGTGAAAACAATCTTGACTAATTAGTGTTAATAGTTTTAAAAACAATGAAGCTTGACTATGAGTTTCAAAAAACTAAAAAACAGTCATCTTCATATCTTTTATATGTATTGGTTTATATCAGTTCGGCATTCGTTTTAATACCATTTGTTCATGGAAAACGTTAGAAATGAAGTTAGCGAAAGCCGGCCCAATGGTGAAGCCCATCGCCCCATCCGTCTGTCTTGACAATAAAGCTCATTATTAATATATAAATATTGTGTGTCAAAGTACCAGTCCAAGGAGTTTTGAAAACTGTGATCTATTTAAACCATTGATTTACTGAATCTGTCGATAAAAACAACACCATCAACAATAATTTTGCTAGTTTCTTAAACCAGGTGACAATTGTGAATTAGAGACTGTACTATCGATAACTAGCATATACAACTCATTAATGAAAGTGAATGACGAAACTGAAAAGTCCAATTATGAGTTTTTTATGCTGTATTGGTTAACTGTATATAGTTCTATGAATGACACGTAAAATACTTGAGTTTGTTAGGTAGGGGACATTATAGCTGAAAGGATCAGGTCTAAAAGGAGGCCAGTTTATGGTTTTTGTAACCCATAGAGTAAGCCTTGGGGTAGAAGCCTGAAACAAAAGAAAATCTGCAAACTAGATCACACCTTGCTTTTTTGAGAGATCTGACGGAGTTATTAATCTTTGTCTTCTATTTGTAAATGTGTTTGAAAACGTTCAACAAGTCACACGAATTTGGAAGTAATCTTGACAACTATTCTTTGTTGTACTTTTTCCAATATATGAGTTTGCTATCAAAGATAACGACCCTCGTTCCCTTATCGGGTCCTACAGATCACACAATTATTCACTCCCTTCTAGAGAGTTCTGGAGTATTTTAAAAATCATTGAGAAGAAAAAAACAGGTTGAAAATTACTTTCTACCAATAAGTTAATAAAAAAAAACTTTTTCAGTCCAATAATCGTATTTCATCGATACATTCCTGAAACTTATTCACGTTATGCAAGTTTTTAAGTTGGTAAACAGACCTTTCAAAAGCTAAGAAAAAATTAGCATTCATATCTGATCAGTTTCAAGTAATAATTTTAATCCTAGGTTATTTAATCAAATGTTTTAGACATCTACTTTCTGGAATTCGCAAAAACTTACATTTTGATGTAATAATAAAGCACAGTCGATCGTAAGAACAGTGTTATATGTGCTATTACAAAGAAATCTAAAGTTATTATTCATATTAAATCAATCTCGTGTAATTATTTAGGCTATGGGAAAATTAGGCAGGTGTGAATTACATGATGAAGTCTCTTTATCGAGTTTATCTATCAGTTTAACGTTGAAATTAACTCTCCTTAAGTAGTAGCTGTAGATTTCCATCGAACTTATAAAAATCACTACGTGTAGAGAAGCTTTAATAGAGTTTAAAATCTCACCGATTTTGGAACAGAATTAATATGCTTTACATACCGTTAAGAATTGTAGGTCGAGTTTTGCTTTCGTGAGCTTCTTAGATATAGACTCAAATTTTCGGAAAATTCGTAATACTTCTTCATTGTAGCCCGCGTTTCAATATCTCCAATATATTTGTTCCTTGGGAACCTAGTCTTAATAATAAACAGGAAGACGAACAAAAATGGAGAAAGCATTCTTTATTTACAAAATCCGGACGTTTCGGGTATTACTCGACCCCTATCTTCAGCAATTTTTTTTTTCCAAAAAAAATAAAACTTTCCTATGAACAGCGAGAAAATAGTCTACTATAAAATATTAATTATTAAAATAATACATAATAAATTACATTTAAAAAAAATGGGAGTGGGAGAACTATGTGAAACTTTGATAAACAAAATCACATCGATTCTTAAAAAAATGGAAAAACTTAAAACAAACGCACCTGCGAGATCTGTGTAAATTTTTAGCTTACTAAAATTACGAAATTTTCAAGTATTGAAAAATACAGAATGCATATATATATAGTTAGTTGGTTAAAACAGATTAATTATTGTTTGAAACAGTATGTTTTATAGATGTGTTAAACACATAATCCTATAAAAATCAATAATAATGAAAATTAATAATATAATAATAATAATATAATATAAATAAATCAATAATCAATAATAATAATAATAATAAAATATAATAATCAATAATATAAAATAATAATTAATAATAATCAAATTATAATAATCAAATTATACATCAATAAAAATAATTTACATAAACAATAAAATGAAATTAAATCAAATTAAACTTCAATCAAATTGTAATAATCTCAATAATTATAATCAATTAATAATAAAATAATACTGAATATAGTGAGAATATAATAATTAATAATAATAATAATATCAAATAATAAAATAATAAATAATTATGTTACAATGATATGAAAAACTTAAACAAGTATTTGAAAAACAATCGATGGTAACAAAATTAATTTAAAAACAAGCTGGATAGCAGGATATGTCTTTATTTATCTGGTTCAAATGATAAATACATACACTTTCAGGAAATCCTTTCTTATCAAGAGATCACTTGCTGAGCGCCAGGGATTCGAAACTGTCTCGTGAGATTGAGTGCCATTTTCTAAGCTATGAGAATCGTATAGACGATATGTTCTGGCGTGGCTCAATGGCAAATTATAGTTCTGTAATGACAGAACCCAAATGCTTTGAAACCCCTCGAAATGAAGTTGCAGACCTTTTGCCTAACTAACGGACATTGCAACCGTACATCGATTACATGTAATAATCTATAGATGATCCTCAAATCTGTGGGGCAATATGTCTTTAAGGGGCTGAAAAAAGTTGGCAAATTTTCATACTATTGTTATTGGATAAAAAATAAATTCAGTTGATGGAAATGTTCGGTGCAACGTGGGCCTTAATAGATTTTGTCAGCTTCCCAGTATAGTGCCCAATAAATGGAATGTTTTTAAATAAACTCTTTGTTTGGAGACATCGATGAAGGGCTGTCTCGGACGAAATTTATTTCAAGAAATCTATATACTATTTTATTATTTTTAAGGTAACTTTATTTATGGTGTATAAATATTAATATTATTTAATATATCATTCTCATTTTATATTTTAATTGTGAATTTTAATTATTTCCTAGAGTCAAATATTCTGCGAAGCTGGGTTGAGCTTATACCGACTCCGGATTTTGGTAAAGTCACATGAGTCGTTTCTCCATTTTGTCGTCCTTCTTGTTTATTCATTAAGACTAAGGTTCCGAAAGCGAACAACTCTATTGCCGACATAATCTGAAAACCGGTCATATGAAGCCGTATTGAGAAATTGTTCCCGCAAAATTGAAGTCTATATTAAGAACCTTCAAGAACCAGCATAAATTCTGACCTACCAACGTTCTTGAACGGTAGTTAACAGCATAGTAGAATTATGTTCCAAAATTACATCGAATTTATAATACTCTCATAAAGCTTTCGTCTTACACAATAGTTGATCTTTTATATTACGTCATGGTACTCTAGCTACTACTTAGGAGATTAATTTCAACTGTAAACTGATAGATAAACTTCGATAAAGAGACTTTCATCATTTTATACTCACATCTTCGTCTTATTCTCTGTCCTTATTGATTGATATGACATTATTATTTATAATAAAAACGGTAAGAACAGTTTAAATTTAACTATCTAGCCGTTAGACAAAATTGATCAAATGAACAACTTGCGTTTGCGTAGCCATTTGAAGTAAATAGTGACTCAATATGTGTGTTAATTTAGTAATAAAAATCTTCTTAATCGGCAAGTAGAGAGAATGTTCTATCAATAGGATTAAATTTAACTTGCCATTTTTTAAAACTGTTAATTCTGTCAAGTATTTTCTTAGCTTTTTGAAAAGGTCTGTTTCCACAAGACTTAACTACACGTTGCGCATAACGCTATAGAGTTTCAGGAATGTAATCGAGAAATGATTTGGACTAAATAAGTTTTTTAAGTAACTTTTCAATTGGTAGAAAGATCTTTCTCACCTGTTTTTTCTTTCAATGATTTAAAATACTCAAGATATCTTAGAAGGGATAATCAATTGTTTCTGTAGACCCGAATATAGTTGAAAAAATACAAAGCAAATATTGTCAGATTGCTTCAAATCCGTCGCCTGACTGGTGTGTTTTCAAAACACATTTTACGAGATAGAAAACAAAATTAATAACTGTCTCAGATTCTCTCAAAAGCAATTGTGTGTCTAGTTGCAAGACGATTTCTCTTTTTGTTCAGGCCTACCCCAAGTCTTACTCTATGCGGTTTACAAAACCCTAAACCTGCCCTCCCTTTTTAGCCCTGATCCTTTCAGCTTATCTAATTCCCTGCTACCTACAAACTTTCAAAGTATTTTACTGTCATTCATAGAACCTATTACAGGTGCATATGCGCATATAAAAACTCACATTTCCTTTTCAGATTTCGTCACTTCACTTTCCATTAATTGATTGCTTATACTGGCTAGTTTCAGATGGCAAGTCTCTACACCAAGTTCCCTGTAAAGTAAACCTGCAACATTATTGTGATGGTTTTTTTCAGTCGACAGATCACATGATCAATGTTTTACAATAGATTCACATTCTTCAAAACTCCGTTGATCTGGCTTACTTGACTTGACACAGTGATATTTCTATTCTAATAATGAGCTTTACCTGTCAAAACAGACGATGGCATGGGTTTCACCATTGGGGCCCGGCTTTCGCTAATTCATTTCTAAGTTTCCATGAACAAACATGTTAATACGGAAATGCCCAACTGCAAATATAAACCAACTAACATATAAAAGGTAGTTAGATGACCTGTTTTTTACGTTTTTGAATACCATAGTCCAAGGCTCATTGTTTTAACTATCTCAATCGCTAAACATCCGAAATATTGTTTTCCACTATGTGAAGGAGAATCAAATATAATTACCTACCATCGTAGAACGTTTTAATTAAGCATAATAATTCGTTCATTTCTTCTTATCCAGTGAATAAGAAAACCCTCTGAACCACAGATTATTAGGTCCATGAATTTCTTTGTTCCTCCCAACGAAATGATATAACTTATTTCTGCACTCACATGCAGGCTTTTCAGGCTTCAAACTATGCACCTCATTTGGGGAAAAATTCCATGAAGAAATTGAATATCTAATTTTGCTAATTTTAATTTATTCCTTTACTAACAATTCTAAAAATATTATATCGTAGATTTCTTGAAAATATAGATTTCAAAATCGATGTCCCCAAACACAAGAGTTTTTAAAAATTTGCCATTTTTGGCACTATACTTCGCAAGCTGACGAATCTATTAACCCCAACGTTGCATCCGAACATTTCCAATCCGGAATTATTTTTATCCCCTACTAGATAGTATGGAAAATTCCCAACTTTTTCAGCTTAAAGACATTAATTCCCCACAGATTGACGATCCTCTATAATTTAGCATGTATCGTGTACGGATGCAATGTCCGTTACCGTAGGCCCAAACAGGTCTGCAAATGTCATTTCGAAGGTTTCAAAACCCGCATTGTGGGGTTTGTCATACAGAACTAATTTTCCATTGACCACGCCAGAACATTCGTCCTATACGATCCAACATAGCTTAGGAAAATGCCACTCAATCTCACGAGACAGTTTCGAAATCCTGCCTCAGCAATCACTTCCTTGAATTAGAAGGATCCTGTGAAAGTTTTATATTCTTGATCATTTGAAACCAAATTAAATAAGATTCATTCTCTTTATCTCAGCTTTTTTTAATTTAATATTGTTACCAATCCATTGTATTCAATACCTTGTTATCTTTGCACTATCATTGTAACCAAAAGTTTATTATTACTTATTTTAATATTATTAATTTATATTATTTATTATATTACTTTATTTTATTGATTATATGTATTATTTGTATATTATTATAAAATTATTATGTATTATATTTATTTATTATTATTATATTATTATAATTATAATTATTATTATTTTTGAGTTTTATTGTTTTTTCGTAATATTTATTGTTACATCTTATCATTGTTTTATTTATTATTTTTGTAGCTTATTATTACATTTATTATTATTATTATTAAATTATTTTAATTATATTAGTATTATTGATTATTATTATTATATTATTATTATTATTAAATTTTTATTTATTGTTAATCACTATAAAACATAGTTTCAAACAAAATTAATCTGTTTTAACCAAGCTAAACTACATAATATAAGTGCATTTCTGTAATTTTCAATATTATATCAAATTTGTCAAAAACATCAGAGGAAATTCAATCTCTTTCTGCTTTTTCAATTGTTTTTCCATTTTATCAAAATCTTTAAAACTTTTTTAATCCTTTTGTAAAAATCTCTTTTCACCTGCTGAATTTTTCTACCAAGTTCTTACTCCAGTTTTGCAAATTTATCTTCTAATGCTTTTCTTGTTCCATGAAAACCTTTTGCCTTTTGAGAATTTTTCATTAAAGAGGCAGCAACTGATTTTGGTATGTGATGTGAACTAGTCACCTGAGGTGGTGTTGTTTGCACTCTTGGCCGCATCTCTTCAGATTCCAGGTCTGATGGAATGAATTCCGAATCGGACTCGGGCTCGGGAGTGTCAGATGATAATGTAAATAATAATATAAATAATAAATAACAAATTTGAAATTAATATTAAAAATGTAAATAATTAGTAAAAGACAAGTATTAAAAATGTAAATTATAAACAAAAAAATTAGTATTTGAAAATAAAATGTTTAAAAGTTTTTGAACTTACCAATTAATAAATTTAATCCAGAGAAATCTAAATTAGTATATATAAATAAAATATATATAATATAATATATATATATATATATATAATAATATTATATATTATATACATATATAGTATATAGTATATATATAATATATTATATATTATATAATTATATATATATCATAATAATATAAAATATGATATATTTATATAATATATATATATATAATATTATATATATATATATGTATATATATATATATATAATATTTCCACACACCATAAAAGATATATACTATATATATATATAATACCATTACTGATATATATTATATATATAGATATATATATTATTAAGTATAAATATTAACATTGCGGCTCGTGGCCTGGTTGCAGTTTCGCGCAACCGACCATTTTAACAACTTGCTTGTTAGTTGGACTACTTTATAATGTCTTATTCTTTATTTTTCTCTAGTAGATTTAGAACTATTAACAGAAATTAATTGCATCTCTTATTATAAAAACACCCCATTGATTCTTATTATTAATGGAAAAAAAAGTCATCAAATTTTGGTTAGTCCAAATGTCAAACCAACATGATTGTGGCAGACACTTTACAACACATGCCCTATACATTTTTGAGGAGAAAAATGTGTGTGAAACACATATTACCTGCAGTGATGCTTTATTACCTACAACTTGCGGTTCTTCAAGATAATCAACCGCTTTGTTTTCAATACTCGAATTCATCAAATATTTGTGAATCTCGAAACAATTCGGAACAGGATGACTCTATCATCTTCCAAATTTAAAGTCTCGGCGATACGAACCGATATGTATTCTGTTTGCGTTTTTTCAGATCTCTTGCTTTAGTATGTATTATAAACTTCTCTCTCCTGCTCGTCTCTCCTCTTCTCCTCTCTCTCTCTCTCCTCTTCGTCTCTCTCTCTCTTTCATCTATCTATCTATCATCTTCCTCATCTATCTATCTATCTATCTAACTATTTTGGCTTTGCATCATCTATCTCTCTATCTATCTATCTATCTTATCTATCTATCATATATATAATATATAATATATATATATATTATAATATGTATATATATATATTAAATATATCTAAATAAATATTAATAAATATGTTCTATATATATGGCTCATGTCGATTATTCGCCTCCATGGTAAATCTGAAGCCAATTTTTTTTTTTTAAAATCTATAATGCGAATAAAGTTGAAGCTTCTCTTTGGGCCATATACGTTTTATTCAATATCTTTTTTATTCACAAATGCTTAAAAATGACGTCACAATGATTTTTCAAATAGAATTATAATTTTAATAAGTTTACTTATAGTTAATTTGAGCTGCACTAAATCATACACTATACATCAGCAATGATGACTATGACTGAGTTTGATTTATAAATGATTGAAATCTTTTTTTTTTTAAATATTTTTACAGGTGTGAGCTGCTTAAATAACAGTTTCAATTTGACTTTAAGCATTTTCACTTCAATTTATGAATTTTCGAATTCATACAATCGATTCTACTATATATATATATGGAGGTCGGACTAGATATCGCCTGATTCATATTTATTTATAATATTTGAGCATATATCATAAATTTGAATATTATTAACATTTAATATATCTAGATATATAAATATATAAAGATATAATAATATATATATATATTATATAGTATTATAATAATTATATATAAATATATATATATATATAATATATATATAATATATATATATATATAATAATAATATATATAATATAGTAATAATATATATATACATCTATATATATATATTATATAATAAATATAATAAAATAATATATTATATAAATATAGTATATAATATATATATAAAAAATATATAATAAGATATACTATATATATATAATATATATATTATATATATATAGAAAAAAAAAGATGTGGTGTGTGAAATTAGATACAACATCTCATAAACTGTGTACACGGACCACCCTATATAAGTATATATTTATAATATATATAATAAAATATAGTATAATAATATATATAATATATATAATTATATATATATAAATAATTATATATATAATATATATATATATATTTTGGTAGTGTGTGTGGTGTTGTGATTCGAACCCCGTCGATGGACGCCATGAAACAAGGAGAAAAAACAGAAAGGAAGAAGAAAGAGATTGGAAAGAAGAAGGTAAAGCTAGAAATTTTTTTCGAAAGAAGAACATGAAGTTATCTAGAATGGTCTGAGTAGGTTTTAGACTTTTGAGTGATTTACGAACCATAAAGGAGACGCGAAGAAAAAAATATATTACGATAGAGAACTTGTATATACAATTGCACAATAATATTGAACATAAATATATAAGCTCATTGAAACATCTTGGATGAAAATTCAAATCAACCTACTTGCTTGGTAATTTTCAAGTAAAATTAAATGATAAAAAGAAAAATATAAGAAAAAATTAAATATATCAAGGACGTGATAGGCTGCAGTTCTCCAAACGCGCTCGATTCATATTGAAGTAAATTTATCAAAATTTCCTGCCTCTGGTGGCAACGCGGCTGATAAACTTCACTGTCTACCATATTTCTTCTTTTTGTGATGATGTGTATTTTTAAGTATCCTTTCTGACTGCACCAACACCACCTTGCAACCATGCTTGAAATGGTGATAATTAATAAAAAATACATAAATAAATATAGTATATAGTATATATATAAATATATATAATATAATAATCATATATAATATAGTATATATATATATTAATAATATATATAATAATAATATATATCTATAATATATATATATAATATATAGATATATATGAGATATATTACTTTGGCAGGTGTGTAAAAGGAAGGGGCTTGAAAGTAAAACGTTTCGTGGGATTAAGAGTAATGTTACGTTGTGAGACATGAGCATCTCACCTCAGTGTGAACGGTATGTCTAGATTGGTGGAGCAGCTAGAACAAGTGTCTTGAGTGAGTTAAATATTTAGGGTATATGTTGAGTAAAGGGAAAGCCGGTCGATGCAAGAGTGTAGTAGGCATAGTTTTGAATGGCAGGGAAGGTGGCTGTGCAATTAAATCGATTGGTGAATCAAAGGGGAACTGACGTCTTGAGTGTGCTAGGTCTTACATGAGGGTTATGTTGTTACCTGTGTATTGTATGGTAGTGAGACTACTGGTCTGAAATAAGAAGTAATATGATCTAGCAAGTTCAAATGTTTCTAGATGACATATCTTCGGGTGTGCTGGGTGGAGAAGATATTGATCAAATGAGAGAATTGAAACGATTAGGAGATGTGGGTGGTGTGAAGAAAGGGTAAATGAGAGAATAAATGAAATATGTTGAGTGGTTTGTCATGTGGAAAGGAATAAGTGATAGTCGGTGGTTAACGGATGTATAGCTGGTGAGGTGTTGGGAACCGGACGCTGGGAGACCGAAAGAGGAAGGATTTGGAGTCTGTGAAACGAATGTCTGAAGGAGAGAAAGTGTGATTTTGGCATAGAGGCCGAGAATAAAGGTGCAATGATAGGAAGGAAGGTCGGGCTTTTGTATGGGGCTGTTGTGGCCCAATCTGGGTAAGGAATGAACCCTTACATATTGACGATTTACCATAGTAGGGTCCGTCGCGGTCCCATGATGCTCTATTGGGTGATTTCTGTCTGGTGACGAGCACTGCGCAATAATGGCTACAGAGGGGCGGTAAGGCTTCGGGCTTTCTTTTGGGGGTTTTGTAATGTTATACCACTGCTTTTCTTTTCGATGCTTCGCTACAGCACCTTACCACCCAATCTTGGGCCAAAAGAGAAGGTGAAGTAAAGAAAGAAGAAATATAAATATATATATATTATTATAGTATATATATATATTTTATATATATATAAGTATATGGATAGAATACAAAGAATAGAACTACATATATTAATATTAAATATAGATGAGTGAGTGGTCCTCAAAATATGATTTTAAGTGTGAGAATACGAAACAAATAAACTCACAAATTAAAATTAAAAAAATTCGACTTTGCTTCCAATTTCAAAACTTACTTTTTTATTTTTTGAGCTTCAAATTGATTTATTTCCAATTCATTTTATTTTATTATTTTTTAGTTTATTTTCGACGTAAATACTTTATTATTGTGTACACAATTCAAGTGTTTGTATATAAAGTATAATATATATATATATATAAGTATTATTGATATCTAATATATATATATTATATATAATTATAATATATATATATATTATATATATATCATATATATATTAATATATATATTGAATATATTATAATATATAATATAAAATAATATATATATATATATATTATATATATATACTATATATAATATATATATATATATATAATAAATATATAATATAATATACGTAATATATATAAATATTATATATTCAGTATTTTTAATGTTCGCAGTGTAAGTAGAGAAGCGCATGTCCTAACAGTAAACAAATTTTGGTTGAAACTATAGTGTTGTTTTTTTTTTGGAAAATTTTAAGTTTTTTTTATTGTCTCGACCGACGGGTGACGTCTTCATATCCCCGGAGGGGATGTCTGGATGAACCCTCCCGCGACAGCCCAAATGACCAAAGAGCGGGGGTTCGAGACCACCCCGAGGGGGGGATTAGTCCCCCCGTCGTCCACCGGAGGCCGAGAGACCCCGACGCGCTGCCATCTTTGCGTTTACCCTAGGGTTACTCCTTTAGTTAAAAAAAATAAAAAAAAATTTACTTCAAAAAAAACAAAATAAAAAAAAAAAAAAAAGTTTAAATTTCTAAAATAAAGAATTTTAAGGCTGATTTCCAAATATATAATTCTGTTTACTTAGGAGCTGCCGGTTCCTAGTTACATACTGTGAACAAATTAAAAAAAATCTGTACCACTATTATATATTTATATAATATATATTATATATACTATAATTTATATATATAATATATATATAATAATATATATATATATATAATATTTATACTATATATATATTATATATATATATATGATATAATAATAATATATATAATTATATTTATAGTAGTATATATTATATATAAATTATATATATATTAGTATAATATATAATATTTATATAATAATATATATATATATATAATAATATAGTATTATATCTATTATATATATATATATATCATATTATATACTATATATATATGTTTATTATTATATTATATATATATATATATAATATGAATAATATATATATATATTAATATATATATATATTATTATATATATATATATAAATATTATATATTACTATATATATATATATTATGATATATATAATAATATATATTATTATATATATATTATATATATAAATTAATATTATATATATATATTGTATATATATATTATATATATATATATATATATATATATAATATATATAGTATATATATAATATTATATCTATTAATATATTATATAATATATATCAAGCTTTTCATACAAATAATTTGAAGGGGTATCCGCTAGCGCACTCTCCGCACCTCGAAAAAACGTAGTCCGCTAGCGTCGCTCCCTGCCGGCACTTATTCAGACCATCAAACCTCCCCCTATCGCACAGTCTCGCAACGTCGCGAGTACCGCACGTCCTCCCCGCTAATAATGTGCTGGAACTTCAACAAAAAGTTTTAATATTAAATATAAAAGTTTAAATCTCTTACAAAAAATTTAATTTATAATATTATAATGAAAAATTGAATGACATATTTTCCTCTTCCCCTCAATGTTCGTCTTCAGAGAACAGAGAATCCATATTCCTTGTCACAAAAGATTAGTGCTCAAAAATTAAAAGCAGTTAAGCTGACCTCTTTGCCCTCAAAATATCCCCACCAATCTAATATTCGCTCTAGAGCCGCAGAACGCTGGGGGGTTATTATTATTTTTCATGATCAAGTTCAATCCAAATTTCTGGCCTTTGCTGAAAAGGGAAAGATGTCCTTGTGAGAGAGTGGCTGTGTGTAGTTCACAACTCCAACAGTTACATTCGCTAATTTAAGTCCTCATCCAATCTCATTCCTGCTCCACTTCGAAATATTTGACCAAACCGTCTGTCCACACCATAAGAAGGTCTATTTTCTCAAGAAGTTAGTAGAACCATCGAAAGCCTCGGACCCTGTAGAGTCATGCTAATGCTACGTTCAGCTGCGGTAGCTATTATATATAATAACTATATACTATAGTATTATATATATATAATAATATTATATATTACTAATGAATGGAGTTATTTACTATAAGTATTATATATAAAATACATTTATATATATATATATAATTATTATATATAATATATTATATAATATATTATATATAGTATATATATTATATTATATATATAATTATATATAATATATAATTCATATATATATATATAATAATAATTATATAATATATAAATATATTATATATATAATATTATATATATTATATAGTATTAATATATATATATATACTATATATATATATATATATATATAATATATATATATATAGTATACATATATATATATAATATAATTATAATATTATATATAATATATATATATAATATATATATATATAGATATATAATATCCTATATATATATTATATAATATATATTATATATATATATATATATCTAAATATATTATTATATATATATTATACTATAGTATATATAATCTAATATAATATAATATAATATATATTATACTGATATATATATATAAATATTATATATATTATATTAATATGAATATTATATATAATATATATATAATATCAATATATATATTTGGGTTTACCACAGACCTTGATTTAGAATATTGCCCTAATTATTAAAAATAGTCGTATATAATATAATTAATTATAAGTATAGGATGAGGAAATAGCATTCAGTTTAAGAATCAACTTAAATTTAGTTTAATTTATATATTGGTACCTTAGGAGGTTGATATTCTATTTTGGAAGTTTAATATTTTAAAAAAACAATAAGTCTTAGAATAAAAGTATAATTATTGTATAAACTTATATAAAATAAACATTATATTCTTTATTAAATAACCCAATAAGAATTTCTTAAAAGTATATACTAATATTTCATCTTTTAAAAAGTGCGGAAACAAAAGTAAGCGGAAACTATTTTTGATGCCGCACGTGCAAGTCCGCTAATTTCCTGACAAACCCCGCACCTCCGCTAGTCCGCACTATTTCTGGTAGTTCCGCTTCGAGCGGACTAGCGACTAGCGGGACTAAATCGTAGCGGAAGTGCCGTGACTCTGTATACTATAATTATATATAATATATATATATATAATATATATAATATATAAATAATATATATAATTATATATTATATATAATTATATATATATACTATATGATAATATATATATTATTAATAATTATATTATAGTATTTATATAATATATATATATATATATCATATATATATATATTTATCTATAGGTATATACTATAGTACTATATATATATATCATATATATATATTATATAATATAATATATATATATATATATAATATATATATATATATATATATTATATATATATATAATATTAATATATATATATATTTAGATCATATATATTTATAATATAATATTTATAATTATTATCATACACTTATTGTGACAACAAAATAATAAATATTTTCTGTCGAATATAAAAGCACAAGCTCAAAAATAAAAAAGTAAGTTCTTCTTATAGCAAAATTAATTTAATTTTCTTTACCTAATAAATACAAAAATTTATTCCCATACCTTTCTAAATACTCGTAAATTATTGAGGAACCATTGGTTTACTTTAAGGTCTCTATATATATATATATTATGATATATATATATATATAGTATATTATATTATATAAATATAGTATATATATATATATATAATATCTATATATATATATATATATACCGGTTCTTTTCCGTGTAAAGCCCCCACATCGATAATATCGCTTCATTTTATTAAACAATATCCCTACTGTTTTAATTGAAGCAATTCTTCAATATTAATTCTTCTTTTATAAAATGGAAGTAATTTTATTTTTTTTTTTTTTTGTCTTTTAAATATTTTTTTCTATTATAAATAGTTTATTTACTAAAAACAACTTTAAAAATGTTAAAATTGTCAGACGACCATCTTTGATTTGTTGGAAAAATTCATCGTCATCTCTTAAATTTCACATTACAATTTGGAACAATTCAAATTAATATTCTCTCTTATTTAGAAAACTTATAAAATTTCATAATGTTATTTTAGTTTAATTTAGTTTAGTAAGTTTAGTTTAGTTTAGTTTAGTAAAAGTTTAGGTTAGGTAGGTTAGGTAGTTAGGCTTAGGTTAGGTTAGGGTTAGGTTGGGGTTAGGTTAGGTTTGGTTTGGTTTGGTTGGGTTGGTTAGGTTAGGTTTGGTTGGTTTGGTTATACATTGGTAGTTAGGTTAGGTTAGGTTCGGTTAGCTTTGGGTACAGTTTAGTTGGTTGGATTTGTTTGGTTGGTTTGGTTTGGTTTGGTTTTGGTTTGGTTTGGTTTGGTTGGTTTGGTTAGGTTGGTTAGGTTTGGGTTAGGTTGGGTTAGGTTAGGCTTGAGTCGTTGCGGTAGTTAACTAGAAATAACCTTGAACCTGCAAGATTCAGACTTAAATGTTTACAATCCATTTTTTGATTTTTGAAATATCCTTGTGGCAACGAACTATGAAAGAAAGAATGCATATAAACTTTATTATCTTCAACTTTTTTAATGAACTAATTTTTATTTATGACTAGGGAATTTTAACAAGTGTGACTAAATAAATAGACAAACAGATAAATTTATTTGTAGTTTGAACCTGTTTTCAATTTAAAGGATTATTAATATTTTATTCAAATAAAAAATACTTAATTTTAATGAAATATCGATACATATCGATGTGGGGGCTTTAACGGAAAAGAATCTATTATTATTATTATACTGTATTATATAATTATATATAATATTATATATATATATATATATAATATTAATAATTATATATTATATATAATCTATTATATATATATATATATATACTATATTCCTCATTACCTGGTTTTCCTAATTTCTTTCTTTGAGCCGACACTCTCCAGTTTGTGGTTCTAGAAATATATATATTATATAATAATAATATATATATATATATATATATATATATTATTATATAAAGTATATAATATAATAATATATATATATATATTATTATATATATGTATAATATAGTAATATTTATATTAAATATATATATATATCTGGTATATATAGTAATATATATATATATATATATTATATAT
>JABUQX010112196.1:22500-25000 GCA_015478945.1 Trachelipus rathkii
TTGATCTTACTCATTCCCTCGCCTCGCAGGCAGTTCGCTATATGTTCGAAATCTGATGGCTTCCAATACCCCGGCTAGGAGTCACTTGGAAGCTCCCGCAATTAGGAGATCGACCGCTCTTGGTGCCATTGGACCAGCATCTAATAAAATTTTTGAAGACTCAGAACATTATGGTGTACGAGCGATGGTAAAATGGTCGACAGGTCAAATGTCGACACAAGATTCGCCCGGCATTTGTGGTCGACCTACAAATGTGTCGAGCGCCAAATGACTGGTCTAGCAATTTAATGTTCCACATTATTTTACTTTTAAGAATATGTGTCGTTACCAAGTTTATGCACAGTAGATTATTGTTTTATTACTAGTAAGCCGATATATCGTATATTACTCTCACTTGATATATGCATCAATATTTGACATGAAACTTTTTTCTATATTTTTTAAAACTAAAGACAATACACACAATGGTATATATTGTACCGCCCCGGCGATGAGAAGAGTCGGGAGTCATCTCGCCTCCGGGAACTACGGGGAAAGGACTATTACCCCCTCTTCCGGGGAGCCGGTCTTCCGTGGAACTCCCACAACGACTGTCTTTGTGTTATTGGTGTCTTGGGGATTTCTGGCTTCCGCCCCTCCCTACGGGGTATCGATAATCGTTTCACGACACGCGCCCTTGGCTGTTCCCCTGTCGCTCGAGCTCCTCTATAATTTTGCGTATAGCATACCATATAATAATGATATATTATAAGTCATACTATAATATATTCTTATTTCCTGTCGACTAGTTTGTATTGACACCATATCTGAAAATTTATTTATGTAATTATCGCATCGTATTTTAGGTCAGATATTTATTTAAAATCTGATAATTATTTAATCGATTATTTTAATAGTGTCGGCGTATATTGTGGACACAGTTATGAGAATGGTGTTTCGATTATCTACACAATCCAGTGGGGCATTATTCGGAACGAAATCGCTGTAAAACGACCACGAAAATGATGGTTCCCTGACGTTCCACTTTGGACACCTTCCCGAACTTAAACACTGATAATCTTGTTTCACCGTGCATCGTTATCCCCATCGGTTTCCTGTCCGTAGAATTAGTGTAATAACGTTAACACTGAATAATTTTCCTTACATTATAATTATTATCTACTAACCATGAACTATTAGTAGAAAAACAATACTTGACTACAATAAAATTCTCTCAATATCTAACCTTATTTTACCATCCAAAAGGATTATGCAGGGATGTAACAACACATCAAGATACAACATTATATATTATGAGTAAACGCCTACGTCCCGAAAGCCAACAAGCGTATAACCAAAGAAAGGGAACTAGGAAACCCAATTTCTTCGCTACAGTTTGAATAATATAAATAATTCCTTATTAATCAAGAGAACCTTTTTATCCTTATGACACAAACATCGAAACCAAACATAACGTTCTTCTTGACAATTTTAAATTGTTAAAAATGTTGGACAATCTATATGATAATGATCATTTTTTGAGGAGAACGAAGGAGCTCTAGCGCTCGAGTGAACGTCAAAGATGGCAAATGTCGATTTTTTTTAACTAAAAGATATCCAAGGGTAAACCACAAAGACGGGGGACGACGAGGGGGACTTCGTCCCAACCTCTGTCCCTCCATCGGCTCGAACCCCCTAAAGGGAAATAAAAAGAAAATTAACAATTATTATCCAAAAAATAAATAAAAAACAATATTTGGTACTCTTGCTCTGGTATTACTGCAGGAAATGAAAGGTTAATGAGAGCGTACACCTGCCAGACCTAAGATAATACTAATATTTAAGGTGTTATAATAAATTTTAGAAATAAAAATTTTTTTTAAAGTTCATCGATGAAATTGCTTGTGAAATCAAAATGTTATTTATTTTAACTGTAGCTGTTTTAGTTTTTTAGTTACATGCATGATGCTTTCGGGAGGTTGACAAGAATAAAATAAATAAAATAAAAAATAAGTAATAAATGTATTAAGAGGAAAATATATATACTATTATATATATTATATATAATATATATATATATATATATATATTATATATATATATATATATAATATATATACTAAATTAAATGATATAATATATATATTATAATATAGTATATATATATATATATATAATATAGGGTGATTCAAAACCCTGGCGACAAAACTCAGAGGGACTGATAGAGCAAGGATAAGGAAATTTATTGTAAATAAGCTATGTTGTTGACGCTTCGTTCAGAAAGTTACAGGATGATGTAAGGAAACCACGTGATGTTGTTTGAGGCGTCGTTACTTCGTAACCGGATTTTGGGTATTCTAATGTTAAGTATGTGTGCGTGCGTACATCTGTGTAATCCGAGGGTTGATAGAGGTAACAAATAAGGATATTTTGTTAAACAACGAATGTGTTTTGACGCGAGGTTGTAAAGCATACAATGGTAGCTTTTGATCATTTTATTGGAAAATTACAGAGGTGTTCA
>JABUQX010112196.1:30000-32500 GCA_015478945.1 Trachelipus rathkii
TTTGAGATGAACAATTTTGAAAAGGGGCACGAGCCGGAGCCGGAGTGGAAGATAAAGTATAAATTTTGTTAAAGAAATTATTTTTGCAGGTTAAAATGCTTCTGTAAAGTCGGAGCTGAACTATTCTGAATGAAACTTTTTGAGGGACTGGAGTCGGAGCCGGAGCCGTAGCGGAGCTGAAGAACAATTTTTTTTTCTTTTGAAAGTAATTCTTTAAAGTTGGAGTTGAACAATTTTGAAAGGGAGCTGGATCCGGACAAGGAATCGGAGCCGAACCGGAGTCGGAACCGGAGCTGGAGCCGGAGCCGGAGCCGGAGCCGGAGCCGGAGCCGGAGCCGGAGCCATAAACGGAGTTGGAGCCGGAGCCGGAGTATAAATTTTTTTAAGATAATTTTTTGGAAAGTAAAAATATTTCCGCAAAGTCGGAGCTCAACTATTTTGAAATAGATACGGAGTTGGTGCAGTGCGGTGCGGTGCGGTGCGGTGTGAATAAAAACTTTTACTGCGGCTTGTGGTGCGCTTATTTAGGTGAGGTGAGGTGCGTAATATCTTTTATTTCTGGAAAAAAAAAAAAAAAAATCATTCAAAATCTTTAATGAGGCGTTTTTCTCAAAATTCACTTTTTTTCCATATCAGCTGACAAAAAAATTCGCTAAAAAAAAAACGAGCAAGTCTATTGCGTTAAAAATTTTCAGGACATTTATATACATATAGGAGAAGATTCGTACGAAGTTTTATTCAGATTGAAAAACGTGGGTTGGTGTCAGACAAGATTGAAGTGATGACTTTGAATTTTTTTTTTGAAATTATAAATTTTGAAATTCAAATTGAATATTTGAAGTTACCAATTTTTTTTATTGAATTTCAAAGGCAAATGATTATATCTTTTTGACCACACTTTATTCTAGAACTTTCGTGAAAAAATTATTGAAATATCTTAAAAAATAAAGTTTTTATATGGTTTTCAGTTGAAACAGTAAAAATTCAGAACTTGCCCCCTCCCCCCCCCCCCCATAAATCCCAAACCAGCAAGTCTATTAAAACGAAATAAACAGAAATACATATAGTAATAGTTCCTCAATAAATAAAAATTTCTCATTTCACGATTGAAAGAAACTGAAATTTCGAGTACAGAGTCCTCTTAAAGTATATATATATATATAATATATATATATATATATATAATATATATATATATATATATATATATATATATATATATATATATATAATATATAAAATTATATATATATATATATATATATAATTTATATATATATATATTATAAAACGATATATACATTTCTTAAACTCCCAGAAGTAGACTATACGTCTGTCAGGGCAACCAGCACTTTCTTTCATTTTGTTATATCATTAAAAATTTCTAACTCCTGAAGAACTTCGATGTTTGGCATACCAAACCCCCTGAGAGTCTCTTTTATGGTTTCCTTCCATCTCTTTCTTGGTCTTCCTCTAGGTCTATTTCCATCCGATATCCACTCCCAATATCGCCTTGCACTTCTTCCCTCCTCCATCCTCTCCAAGTGTCCCAATTACTTCAAAGGAAAAGAGTTGATTTTGTACAAAACCTGTCAAACGCCAATTTTTCTTTAATTGCTTCATTTCTTATCCTATCTATCCTTGACTTCACAATCAAAGCTCTTAAAAGTTTCATTTCCGCTGCCTGAATTTTTCTCCTACCCACAGTCGTCAGCACCCAATTCTCATCTCTATATGTCAAAATCGGCGCCAGCACGGTGTTAAAAATAATCTTCTTTATCTCAAGTGGAACATATTGCTTCTTTATGATTGGATACATGACCCCCAAACATCCACCAAAATTCTTTATCCTTCCCATAATATTTTTTTCGTTTCCACCCTCCTTTGTAACTACAATACCTAGACATTTAAAAATATTTGCACTCTTCATTACTTCGTCTCCAATACCAATATAAAATTCCTGGTTCGCCTCTCTGCTAACAGTTAGAATTTATGTCTTTTCAACGTCCATTTTCATACCTCTTGCCATTAGACATTCGTTCCATCTTCTTATCTCCTCCTCCATTTCCTCTCTTTCCGGACTCCACTTTACAATATCATCCGCATAGGTTATTTTCCAGTTTTTGTACTTTCCTCTATTTTACTTGAAATCGGAGATTACCACGTCTAATATGCTGTAATTAGCAACGGGGATAAAACATTACCTTGTTTAACTCCCGTCTTCACATTAAACCACCTTTCTGAACCTGTCGATGTTCTGACACTGCATGTGCAGGGAACGTATAAACTTTTTAAACACCCTCATCAAACGCCCTGTCACCCAATGTCTTTCTTCCATACATTCTCATAACCTCTCTCTGGGTATGATATCAAATGTCTTCTGCAAATCTTTGAAAGCTATAGAGATACTCTCGTTAAAAACTCCAAATCACCATTCTTAATCCAAAAATCAAATCTGCAACACTCCGATTTTTCCTATATCCATGTTTTTTACTCTCCA
>JABUQX010112196.1:35000-54181 GCA_015478945.1 Trachelipus rathkii
ATATATATATATATATATACCGCGCAGTGGGTATTGATTCTTATTATGGTGTTATGCTCTGATTGTGGGTTTGATAGGTTTAAAAAGACTTGTTTGCAATCTGGAGCATGGCATATTAATAAGAACCAATGCTAGGTTCGTACGTTTATCCCTCGACCCAGACGTTGCTTCAAATGTCAATGGTTTGGTCATCCCCGAAAATACTGTAGGGGACCGGATGACATATGCCCAATCTGCGGAGAATTATTTCACACTCCTTGTGAAAATACCCCTAACTGTAGAAACTGTGGAGGACCCCACAGTGCTTCTTTCTTCAAATGCCCGTCTTACCTGTTTGAACAGGAAGTTTTGGAGTTATGTACCATACATAAATTGAGCAGGAGGGATGCTATACGCCAGCTCAATGAAAAATATCAGACAAATCAAAGGCAATCTTACGCCACAATTACAGCTGCCCCCAAGCCTCCGCGTACTAATCCGCCAACACAACCACATCCTAACAGAACTCCTCTCCTAAATCCCAGTGAAACTCAGGCAGTTAATGCAACCTGTCTGCATGAATTGCCCACACTACCAACTCCTCAAATAGTACAAAATCAGCCCTTGTTCCAATCTCCCGTCCAAAAAGCCACCAACAACCCTATCCCGAGTACTAGTTTTCAACAATACAGCAATGAAACTAAGCTGGTTCATCTAACACAAAACTCTGAAATCATCTCCTGCCAAAACACACTGTCCCATACCTACCCAATAGGCTCTCCAAACTTATGCAAGAGAACTGCCTCTTTGTCTCTTAATTCGCCTCCCACTATTACTCAAATTCCTGAAAGAGATGTTTCTAAACACAAAGAAATGAATAATGGCCAAGTAAAAGATTATTCGTTAAATTACAGAGCATACCAGTTGTTAAACAAAAACACACTAACTCCAGACGTAAAAAATGCAACTCAGAAGAGACGTTGCCATAAGTCTATTCCAGAGACAAATCCGATAGATTGTATCCAATCAATCACAGCTGTTGGACAACCCACCAATAACCCTCTAATAGTCTGCAGGACAATTATAGCTCTTCTGAATCTTCCTATAGCTCTTCTTCCGAATTTCCCATCTCAGCACTCCCCAAGGAATTCTATACCCTAGTGGATGAAATGGATAACAGCTCCCAAATAGAGCTTGATGTAATGCTTCCTGCGCTTCCGAGAAAGGCGAATGGAAAACTGTCCAACGTAAACGTCGCAAACGCTCTAAGCGTTCTGGATCTGTCGGAGGCATGAAAGGAGACCCAGAGGTCCCCATTCTTAAATCAAATTGTCCAATCTCCCAAAATCACTCGCATGATGAATTACTGGCAAAATCTCCAGCATCGAACCTTGTCATCCAACAAATCCTATATTGGAACCCAATATCGTAATCCCAACACATTCTCATAAAGATGACACCCTTCCGTTGACACCATCCTCCCCATTTCCATGGAGACAACTCCATAAACCTCCCACATTTCTGAATCTGCTTGCTTGGCAGATACTGATACTGATACTGCTCCCATTAATAAACATGACCATTTCGGTTGCTCTTCCAACGACCAACCAAACCCATACAATAATTTGGACTCGGTTGAACTCAACTTATCTCGCATAATAAACATATTATGTACACCAAAATGCATATGTTTACAGGAACTTCGACTATGTCACCGCGACTTTTTTCAACCGTCGGAATATTAATCGCCGCTAACTTCCCATAAGAGGTGATACGATAGAGGTGCAGGAATCACTCATTCATAAATCCGTCCCCATTCTCCAATCCCTTCAGACTAAACCGCGCAGTGGCATCACGAATTTGGTTTGTCCACTGTCCTTACTTACTTGCTCCCACCTTACTTTGGCTCTGAGTAGTGAATATGGCTAAGGTCGACTTTAGCTGATCTTTTTCAAACAGCTCCCTTTACCTGGCTGCTTGCTGGGAGATTCCTAACCCTGTCACCCCATGGGCGACTTCTGTCACTTGTCTAAGTCCAATATCCTTGTAAATCTCTAACTCCCTTTTCCCTGGAATGCCTTAAAACAGGGCTCCCTACATATGAAACGTTTAGTTTCACACACCTCTTCCTGTATTGATGTTCCTTTTCTTCACATTCCCTATATTTGCTTTACCTGGCCCCGCTTTGATTATTTATACGATAGTGACCATTACCCAATAATTTAAATGAGGTTGTACCCTAGCTCCAATGTTAAACCTAACCCAGCTGGTATTATGAAAGAGTGAGGGCTCTTTTTACTAAGCCACAGTTATCCCACTCTCTCCCTTCAATATAACTGGTTTCCGACTGTTGATGATGCTTTTCAGCAAGTTGTCATCTCAGCAGCGGAAGCTTGCATTCCACAATCTTCCGCAGGTAGGCGGTCCAACCCCTTGGTGGTCCCAAGAGCGCGCACAAGCTAACCGCGAAGAAGAAACTTACAGGAAATGCAAAAGGAACCATACCACCCAAAACATGATTATTTTTAAAGCAGCCGCAGTGAGATCTCGGCGAATTAATCGCCAAACGCGTAAAACAATTTTTTGAATCCTTCATATCGACCGTTAACTCCACAACTCCCCTTTAGTGTGGAAAATTACACAGAAAATTCTCTGTCGCTCCAACAGCTCCCCACCCACAGTCCTCCGTTATGGGCCTGATGTAACTGACACGATCTCCGCTTCTGCTGCTGTGAAGTGGGATGCGTGTTGGTTATAGTTTGGCATGCCACTGAGTTCTTTCCACTACACTGCTTTTAAAACTGAGAACCAAAGCACTACCAGACTTTTCAACAGCGAAAGGGGAAGACCATACCTACAACAGTCTTTTTACACTTGCAGAGTACCAAACTGCAATGGCGAATGAAGCAAAGACTGTGCCTCTTTGGGTCCAGATATGATTTCTGCACATCATGCCCTGGTTGACCCATCCTCGGCATCAGCATTTTGCTGGATCGTGTATAATAGAATCCGGATCGAATATTCTTTTCCTCTCTATTTGGACTACAGCCTTTGTAATCCTATACCCAACCTGAAAGATCCAGTTAGTGGGACAACCAAAGACCAATTTCGCTGACCTGGCATTCGTATAAATTAATGGAGAAAATGGTTTCAGGCCGCTTTCTCCTTTTCAAATTTCCAGATTGGTTTCCGCAAAAATCGTTGAACAGCGGACCCCTTGTTAAAACTAGATCATGACATCCAGGAAGCCTTCTCAACTGGCGGGATGGTTCTTGGTGTCTTCTTTGACCTTGAAAAAGCTTATGACACAACGTGGAGAACTGGGATTCTCCTTAAACTCCATTCGCTCGGTTTCCGTGGACAACTCCTTCTTTTCATTAAATGCCTCTTTTCAAATAGATCCATCCAGGTTCGGTGCTCTTTTATTCTGTCATGTCACTTTATTCTAGATGAGGGCGTTCAGCAGTGTAGTATTCTAAGTGTATTACTCTTTGCTCTCGGATTTAATGACATCGTTACCTCTATCCCAGCGACGGTCAATTTTTCTCTATGATGATGACCTTGCGCTATATATCGCCGGTGACAGGCTTCCTTTTCTTGAACGGCAACTTCAACTAGCTATTGAGAATATTTCACAATAGGGTAAGTCCCACGGCTTCCGTTTCTCTCCCACCAAAACCTCAGTGGTGCTTTTTAAGAAAAAAGGGAATTGAAGAACCTGCCACCTTCTTCCAGTAAACCTAACCTTATATGGTTCGCGCATCCCTGTGACTTCACAAGTCAAATTTCTAGGACTTATTCTAGATGACCACCTAACATATGCACCTCATATTAAACTCCTGAAAACGACTTGTCATCGCGTGCTTGACCTGTTACGTCATCTCGCCTCAAAATCTTGGGGTGCTGACCGCAAGTCCCTTTTACGTCTTTATATCGCCCTGGTCCGATCGAAACTTGACTATGGCTGTGTAGTATATGGTCAACTGCACCTATTAGATCCCATCCAAAACGAGGCGACCCGTATCTCCACCGGAGCCTTCCGATCTTCCCCCCGGGTGAGCCTTGAAGTTGAATCTAATGTTATGCAACTCTCTCTTCGAAGGCAATACATCATGTGCACAAGTTATCTTTGTTTTCAAACCCCAATACCGTCTGCTCTAACACCGATCCTGCAGGAGATACCTCAGAATCCTAATTACTAGCCATTTGCAAACACAGTTCATAACATCCTTAATTTCCTAACATCCCTTCGCAAAAGGTGCTGCCTTTTCTTATGATCGAAGAGCAAACACCTTCATAGCCTCTCCCACCATTTTCTTGGTCCTGACATCTCTCCAAATCTAGCCACCCTGCTGCCTTGTTAAAAGCATCATTTCTCTCTCCCGTAGCTCACGGTGAATTTACTCCAGTGTTTACGTACGGCTCTAAAATAGGGGACAGTGTGGGAGCATCTGCTGTATTTCCTGACAGCAGCCTCTCCCATACCCTCACCCCTCATGCCTAAATTTTTACGGCAGAGCTAATAGCTATAATGATTGCCCTTTTTCTCTAACTCAACCCTGAACTAAACCACTTTAAGTCATTTATACAGATTCCTGCCTCAGTGCCCTCCAGGCGCTTAAAACCCATTATTCTAAAAACACAATGGTATCCGCCGTACAACAATTTTCTTCAGCTGCTCCACTCCCGTAAGAAACAAATCACTTTATGTTGAACCCCAGTAGTATGTAGGCGCATTGTCGTTGTACCACAAAAGAACTGGTCTGGTTTCTGGGCAAGTTAGTTTATCGTACCCTCCTAAAATTTGGCCACGTGTGATGTGGTGACGTAACCTCGTCGTAGACGAGGTTACGTGTCCGGTCGCCCATCGGAAGGGGGTGCCAGCCCCTAAAAATAGAAAATGATCTGATCGTAGAAGGTTAAAATTTGGAGATATTATAGAGAAGGAGGAGTAAGTAGGATTTGATCTGGATTCGATCCGAGCCGGCACTCAAAGTTGAGTCACTGTGTGGAAAGCCGAGTTAGTAATTATTTATAATAATACATAAATATTGTATCCCATATATATACGTTATTGAACCCGTAGATTTCGAATATGAGGGTTAAAAGTTCGTAAAGGGTGTCTGGTTACTCGCCTCCGGGAGGGTCCCAGTAGAAATGAACGGAATGCATAAGAGAAGTGAAGAAAGGAGTCGGAGTCGGAGTCAGAGAAGGAAGGATTCGGAGAAGGAGTCAGAGGAGTCGGAGTCTGTACCGGCACCGGTGCTGGTGCCGGTGCGGTACTGAGTTAATAAATATTCGTTTAGTCCCATAATGGTATCAAAATATATGTTTACAAGGCCGAAGAACTCGAATATGAGGGTTGTAAGTTCGTAAAGGGTGTCTGGGGACCCCCCTGGAGGGGGTTCCTCAGAAGAAATGTACATAGCGCAAAACAGAAGAAGATGGAGGAAGGCAGAAGGAGGAAGGAGGAAGGATGCATCTTACAAAGATAACCCGTTTTCTAAAGGTTGAAGACTGACATTTCTATTTTCAAATCTCGTTTTCTTTTTATAAACGTCAACTAAAATATATTGTTTGCTATTTTTATACTATAAGTTTCATTTTACATTTATTCTTTGTTTATTTTTTTAATTTAAATTTTATTATTTATCTTCAAATTTTTATTACTTTTTATTTATTTTTTATTTATTTTCTGTTTTATTTGCTTAAAACATTTTGTTTTTTGCTAAAAGTTTTATGCTTTTCATGTTTATAACTTAAAAAATTTGCGTTTTTACACACCCTAAAGCAGTAAATCAGTAAATCATCCCACCCACCCCACCCTCCCCGCCCCTACATGATCTATTGATTCAAGTCATATTTTGTATAACCTAACGCAAAAATTTTTATTTATTTTTTTTATTTTATTTTTTTAAAAATATATTTTTTACTAAAATTTTTATTCTTTTTATGTTTAGAACTCCAAAAATTTGTGTTTTTACACCATCTAAAGCAGTAAATCAGTAAATCAAACCACCCACACCACCCTCCCCACCCCTAAACGATCTATTGATCTATATTGATCTGTTGATCTATTGATTCAAGTCCTATTTTGTATAACATAACACGAAACTTTTATTTATTTTTTTATTTTATTTGTTTAAAATATATTTATTACTAAAATTTTTAGTCTTTTTATGTTTATAACTTAAAAAATTTGTGTTTTTTACACCATATAAATCAGTAAATCAGTAAATTAAACCACCCACATCCACCCTCCACACCCTTACATGATCTATTGATCTATCGATCTATTGATCTATTAATCTATTGATTCAAGTCCTATTTTGTATAACATAACACAAAACTTTTATTTATTTTTATTCTATTTTGTTTAAAAATAAATTTTTTACCAAATTTTTATGTTTAAAACTTAAAAAATTTGCATTTTTACACCCCTAAGGCAGTAAATCAGTAAATCAAACCGTTCACCCACGCACCCCTACCACCTATCCATCATCTATTGATATATTGATCTATTGATTCAAGTCATATTTTGTATAAAATACAAAACTTTTACTTATTTTTATTTTATTTTGTTTAAAAATATATTTTTTACCAAAATTTTTATACTTTTTTATGCTTAAAACTTACAAAATTTGCATTTTTACAGCCCTAAACAGTAAATCAGTAAATCAGTAAATCAAACCGCCCAACCCCGCATCCCCGCACCCCAACCACCCATCCATGGTCTATTGATCTATTGATTCAAGTCATATTTTGTATAACATGACACAAAACTTTTATTTACTTTTATTTTAGTTTGTTTAAAAATATATTGTTTTCCAAAATTTTTATTCATTTTATGTTTATAACTTAAAAAACGTGCGTTTTTAAACACCCTAAAGCAGTAAATCAATAAATCAGTAAATCAAACCACCCACCCATCAAATTTTCAGGGTTTGTATAGTCGAGCGAGATACATCTTTTTCACTTACATAATTTTTGTATACTCAAAAGAAAAATTTTTAAAAATTTCAAAAAATTTTTTTTTGAAAATTTGTTCCAAGGGCAAATCCAAAACTACTGCATATGCAAAGAATTTAATTAAATAAAAAATGTGCATTTCCTCCGACTACATATGCTCTGAATATTTCATCCTGATCGCATGAGCATAAAAAAAATTTCGCAATTTCTCATTTAAAAAAAAAAAAAAATTTTGAATGTCGACATTGCTGAGCACAAATTTCAAAAAATCAAAAACTACTTCGTGCATTTTGTAGGTAATGGACCCATCTATGTATATTTCAAGTTTGAAGTCATTTTAAAAAAAAATTGTGGAAGTTGAAAGGAACAATATCAAACACATAGGTTTTGAAAAAATGAAAATTCTGAAAAATCACTACAGACACAGAAAATCACCCGAAAACGACGTTTTAGAGGTCAGAAAAAGCTACAGTTCCTTTTTTCAAACTCAAAATTGTTTTAAAATTAAGAGTTTTAAGCCCATTTTCGTGTGAGCAGTTGGTGGGCCCAACATTGGACCCTGCCCTTAAATTTTAATTAACAGAGAGAAAAAATTACAAGATGGATTTATGCAATCTCTATTTTTCATGATCAATTTGTTTAACAATAATATTCGTCTTACACAGCCCCTTTGTTATTTAAACAAATAATATGAAATATAAGAGACTAATCATTCGCAACTTAAAATTACTATATTTATCCACCAAAATAAAATTTAAGCAAAAATTAAAATCTATTTTTTTTAAAAAAATATTTTTCTTTACATACTAAATATATAATTAATGTATAAAGTTTAAAGCGAATAATATCAACTCTAATACTCCCCTATACCCTACTTCATATATTCCTTTAATAAATATTATACTATATTGAATCTTTTAGTGGAGACAATGTTTTGTTCAGTGTATTTAAATGGTCGTTAAACATACCCATTTATTTACCAATATTAATTTCTTTCTTATTCGTCTCCGTATATTCTTTGTATCTTAACATCCCTGATTCTTATTCCTTTTACAGTTCTGTAAAATCTTGTTTTACAGGCTCACTTTATCTCTATTTCTTAAATACGTGTATTAAATGTTACTACACTACTGTATATCTCGGTGTTTAGTTATTCATGGATTTGTTTTTTTAAATATTTATTTACCTCCTAATCCTTATTAATTTAACTCAAAGATTCATTAATTTCATTGTCATTTTACAACAATTAACAAATTTGCCCCGAAATTGAATGGAATGTGAACACCCTTTTATCTTCATTTCTAAAAGCTGCCATACATGTAGTTATCCTGGAGCATGACCTATATTCGAACTTAACGCGGTAAGGTAATTCGTTGGACAATGATTAACTTTGCCCAATCGGCAAGACCTTGTAGAGGCAACACTATGTTATCTAGTTCTCATACCATACTGTTGCACACAGAGAATTTCACTGAAATATAGCAAACATTCCAATAATAATATTTCAAATTATGTTATCAACAGAGTTAAGGGGAGACTTTATCGTCGGAACCCCTACTTTTTGAAGTCAAAATCAAAATTTCATTTTTTTTGATTACTCTATATCTAGATTATGTAGAAAAATTCTTGCCATCGAACAATCATGGTCTATATATTTTTAAAAATTCTAAATGGTTTTTTTGGATACTTGAATATTTTTTACGAGAGTGTCGAACTAAAATTCATTCACTCAAAATTGGTAATTCCAGTTTGTTAACGTGTTAAAAAAAAGTTTTATGTATAATATTACGAATAATCTATTTTTTTTCATATCTCAACATCCCACCAATTCCTTCGGATTTTTATCTGGCAGTCAAATAAATGGATGCTCGAGACGGAGCGGAGCGGCGCTGAGCTGGGAGCCGGGAGATCGGAGGCCGGACGATGTGTTTATGGTGCCTGAGCTCAGATCCTCGGTATGTAATTTTGTTCAGAAATCAGATTGTTTAGATGAACATTTATTGCCGACAGTGAGAAAACGCGTACTGAACAATTTTCAAATTGTTTAGAATCTTAGTCGATCCGGAAGCCGGATCCGGAGCGGCGTCGAAGCCAGAGCCGTGATCGGAGCCGGACGCCGAGCCAGCGTAATGAAATTTTAAAATGATTTTTTTAGGCTAAAAATTTATTGCCAGAAAAGACGTGCTGAACAGTTATCAAATAGTGGCAAAACTTAGTCCGATCCGAGCAGAGCCGAATCATAACGCATCCGGAGCTCGCTTCCGTAAGCCGCCAACCAATGGTATGAAATTTTTTTACGGGAAATATTTTTATGGCGATAATTTTATTGTCAAAGGGACGTGCGAACATTTTCAAATTAGTGCGAGAATACATTGCCGGAATCCGTGAGCCGAAGCGAAGTCCGAGCCGGAATCCGATCCGGATCCGGATCCTGGTATGAATTTTTTTCAGAATAATATTTTTTTAGGTGAAAAATTATTAAGAGACGTGCTGAGTCGAACTATCTAAAATAGTGTAAGAAACATAGTCGGTATCGGCCAGGAACGAAGAAGTCGTCATCCGGCCGGATCTGGGTATAATTTTTTACGGAAATATTTTTTTGTGAAAAATTTCATTTAAGTATTTCTCTAGCGTGCGTTTCTTTGCACTAGTGCAGCAACTTACGAATGATCTGAGCTAAATAAGCCGAAGTCATTACTGGATCCAAATCAGATCCTTCGTAAGTTTCTCAGAAATATTTTGAGGTGAAAATATGTTATTTCAAGAAAGACTGCTGATCAATTCATAGTGGTAGAAACATTAATTCGGATCCGAGCCGAAGTCGTATTACGGAGCGTTATCCAGAATAGGAAATGGTATGAATTTCTATCGGACCTATTGAAATCAATTAAAAAGCAATTTTTTAAAATATTTCGGCTATTTTCAAATTAGTGCAGATAACATTAGTCGTCCGGAGCCGGATCCTGGTATAAATTTTTTGGAAATATTTTTTTTTAGTGAAAATTTATTGTCAGAAGACGTTGCCGAACATTTTCAAATAGTGCCAAGAAGCCTTAGTCGATCCGTAGAACCGAAGCCGAATCCGAAGTCTTGAACCGGATCCGATCCTGGTGATATTAATTACCTCAAGAAAGTATTTTTAGGTGAAAAATTTATCTCCAGAAAGACGTGTCTGAACAATTTTAATAGTGTAAACATTCAGTCGGATCCGCGAGCCGAAGTCGTATCCGGAGCCGTATCCGGAGACGGATCCTGCTTATGAATTTTTGTACGGGAATATTTTTTTTTAGGCTGAAGAATTTTATGTCACAGAGAGCGATGCTGATACAATATTTCAAATAGTTATAATCGGAACATAGTCGGAAATCGGAGCCGAAGTCGGATTAGAGCCGGATCCTTAGCCGGATCCTGGGTATATAAGATTTAATTCTGAAATATATTTTTTATTAAAAAATTATTTTCAAGAGACGTGCTTAACAATTTTCAAATAGTAGCAGAAACCTTAGTCGATCCGAAGCCCACACTCCAGTCCGACCAGTCGCGCAGCCCGCTCGGCATCCCTGCGTATCATTCTTCTTCACGCAAATTATTTCTTAGGCTGCAAAAATTTAATGAAGAGACGCTGCTGAACATCTCCAACTAGTAGAAACTTAAGCTCGCGCCCGCGCAGCCGAAGTCAACGCTAAGAACGTTCGGAGCGGATCGGATCCTGGTTATGGATTGTTTTCAAGAAATATTTAAGGTGAAAAATTTAATGGAAGAAGACGTGAACTGACCATTCTTCAAAATAGTCCCAGCAAACCTTCAGTCGCCGCACTCGGAGCGACGTCGAGGACGGTGCAGTCTCGGGAGCGCCAGAACCGAGCGGAGTACTTAATTCTTTATTCAAAAAATATTTTTTTAAGTGAACCAGATTCTCATTGCACGAGGACGTGTTGAACAGTTATCAAATAGTGCAGAAACTTTAGTCGGATCCGGATCTGGATCCGGGTATAAATTTTCTTCAACGAAAAAAATTTTTTAGGGGAAAAATTTATTGCCAGGAAGACGTGCCGAACAAATTTCAAATAGTGGGTATGATCACATTTGTCGGATCTGGAGCACAAGCAGAAGTCGATATGGAGCCGATCCTTAGCGGATCCTGGTAATGAATTTTTCGACAATATTTTTTAGTTAAAAAATTTATTGCAGGAGATCTGCTGAACAATTTTCAAATATAGTGCAGAAACCTAGTCGGATCCGGAGCCGAAGCGAAGTCGAAAGTCGAAGTCGAAGTCGAAGTCGAAGTCGAAGTCGAAGTCGAAGTCGAAGTCGAAGTCGTAGTCGAAGTCGAAGTCGAAGTCGAAGCCGGATCTCAATCGATCGATCCAGGGTATGAATTTTCAATGAAATATTTCTTTTAGTAGAAAATTTAAATAGAAGAAGACGTCTGAACAATTTCTTCAAAATACGTGTAGAAGATCTAGTCGGATCCGGAGCCTGTATCCGGAGCCGATCCGGAGCTGAGCTGGATAGTGATTTTTTTCGGGAAATATTTTTTGGTGAAAATTTATTGTCAGAAGACCTGCCGAACAATCGTACTAAATCATTTTCAAATAGTGCAGAATACTTAGTCGGATCCGGAGCCGAAGGCGAAGTCGGATCTGGAGCCGGATCTGGGTATGAAATTTTTCGAAATATATTTTTTTAGGTAATAGATTTATTGAGGAGACGTGTCTGAGCAATTTCAAATAGTGCAGGAAACTAGTCGTCCGGATCGGAAGCCGAAGCAGATCGAATTGGAAGCGTGATTCCTGGGTATGGAAATTTTTTTTCCAAAAAATATTTTTAGAAGTGAAAAATTTAATGGAAGAAGACGGGCTGAACAATTCTGGAAATAGTACAGAAACCTAGTCGGATCCAGAGCCGAAGCCGACGTCGGAGCCGGAGCCGGGACCGGAGTCGGAGCCGGAGTCGGATCCTAGTATCGATTTATTTCAGGAAATATGACTTTTTATGTGACAAATAGTATTGTCAAAAGACGTACTGAACAATTTTCAAATAGTGCAAAACCTTAGTCGGATCCGGAGCGACCCGATGCGATCCGAGCGGACCTGAAATAGCAATATAGCCCAAAGAACACGAAATTTTTTTTTAGTGAAAATATATTGTCAAAAGACTTACCTGAACCATAACGGTGTAATGCTAGTACGAAACGTTTAGTCGAATCCGGAGCGAGCCGAGCGCGAACCGGATCAGTATGAAAATTTTTCATAAATATTTTTTAGGTGAAAAAATTAATTGCCAGAAGACGTGCTGAATAATTTCAAATAAGTCAGAATCCTTAGTCGGAACCGAAGCCGAAGTCGGAAGCCGGAGCCGAATCCGGTATGGAATGTTTATTTTCATAAATAGTTTTTTTAGAAGAAAAATATATTGTCAGAAGAACGTACTGAATAATTTTCAATAGTGCAAATTTCTTAGTCGGATCCGGATCCGGTGAAGCGGAGCCGAGTATGAATTTTTTATAAAAAAGTTATTTTTTAATTTGAAAACTTATACAGAAGAGACGTGCTGAACATTAAAATAGTGCAGAAACCTTAGTCGGAGCAAGAGCGGACAGCCGGAGTTAGCTTTTCTGTTTATAAATTTTTCCAAGAATATTTTTTTAGATGAAGATATATATCAAAAGAATTACCATACAATTTCAAATGTTGAAACCTTTGAGTCGAGTCCGGTCTTAATAAAAGAATTATTTTACGTTTGCGTGGAATATATAGTATATATTTATATATATATATTTATACTATATATAGTTATATAAATATATTACTATATATATATATATAGCTAGTATATATATATACTATATATATAATATATAGATATATATAGTAAAAATAAATATATATATATACTAAGTAAATAATATATATAATATATATATATATATATATATATATATATATAGTATATAAATATAAAAATTAATTTAAAAAATTATATATATATATATAATATATATATTATTATATACGTATACTATTATAGCTGTGGATTAACGTATTAAAATACCTGCAGCTGACGCCATCCCCAAACATGTGTGTTTATACAATCTAGTGATAATAATGATAATTAGTGCTACAGTGATAGTGATAAATAGTGTTTATTAATGTATTTAGTGTATTAATTACAAAATGTTAATTGATAAAACAGTTCTAGTGTTCATGAGGAAATAATATTATTAATTATTGATATCAAAATTGATTGATAATAGTGCTAGTGGATGAAAATATGTTAATGAGTGTAGTTATAATCTATAGAGATGTTGTGTATTTATGTATGTATACTGGTGTAATATAATGATTATGAGAAGAACCCCACAACCACACGTATTCTTTTATTTTTTTTAGATATATTATATTTTCATTTATATAAAGCGCCCGGTAGCTCAGTGGTGGAGCCACTCGCCAATCAAAGCGAGGGTCCCAGGTTCGCAACTGGTCGGTGGGAGAATGTGAAGCTACTCTCATAGCTGGTCCGTCCTGAGCTCGGACGTTAATGAGTAACCCCCTCCTTGATAGGGCCTGCCCGTGAGCGGTGGTGTTGTATTCTCTGTAATATATATATATATACTATATAATATATATATATTATATATATTATATATATATTAATTATATATAATATAATAGTAATATATAGTTATATATATATATAATATATATATTATATATAATATATATATAATATATATATATATATAATATATATATATATATATATATATATATATATATAATATATTATATATATATATATATAATTAATATATATATATATATATATATATAATAATAATTATATATATATATATAAGTATATACTATATTAAATGTAAATATATATATATATAATCTATATATATATATATATATAAGTATTATATATAGAGATATATTATACTATATATATATATATATATATACAGTATATTTATTATATATAATATATATATTTATAATATATATAGTTTTATATATATTATATAGTATATAATAGATCTCTATATGCAAGAAGATATATATATATATATATAAATTATATATATATATATATATATATATATATATATATATATATATACTATAATTATATATATATATATGTTATATATATATAATTATAAATATAATATATATATACTATAAAATAGAACATCTTCAGGGAGGAGAGGCGGTAAATCTTTTTGAAATAGCCAATAAATATCCTCAACGTCATAAATGAATCATACGTCATACCTCTCAAGCCATACCACGTGGAAAGCACAATTTCAAACTGCTAATAAGCATAATAGATAGCAATAATGCTAATAAGGTGATGTAACGAATTTTAACAATTTAGAAATAGTTTTTTATAGCTTCCTCTGGATTGTTAATAATTTTTTTTTAATATAAAATAAATTTGATATTTAATTTAAAATCCGCCTTCCCAGAAAAGAAGGCAATCAGAACAGTTTTCTAATCTAATGCTTCGATATTACCTGCTTTTAAACTCGGTACTTATTTAAATCGATAGGGCGGTGGGGTTGGAACCTGCTGGGCTACCTGCATCCTGCTTGGTGTTCCTGGTTACAAGAACGATACCAATCTCAAATCAAGGAACGCGAAATGGCAGAACAAGCTTGTTTGCGACAAATTTGCAATAAAAGACACAAGAAAATTTCACCATCGCGCAAGGATTTCGAACATCCGACACAGCGTCGCCGTTAAACAATGTAGAGGAGGCTCTACCACTAGTCCGATCCACCTTCCCAGAAAAAGAAAGCATATCAGAACAGTTTTCTAATACTCGCTGCTTTGAAATTCACTGTTGAAACTTAGTACTTATTTAAATCGAAAAGAGGGTGGTTGGAACACCCTGCTGGGGCTACAATGGCATTCTGCATGGGTGGTTCCTCGGGGTTATCAGGAGTATCCAACCCAAGTCAGATACGCCGAAATGGCAGCAACATGCTTGTTGCAACAAATTTGCAAAAATAAGATAAAGAAAAATTCACTCGCGCTCCAGGACTGCGAACCATCGCCACAGCGTCGCCGTTAGATAACGATGTCCAGGAAGCTCTACCACTAGTCGATCCACTTCCCAGAAACAGAGGCTATCGGCAGACAAGTTTTTTAATTCTTCTGCTGCCGATACAAAACGCTTGAACTCGGTACTTATTTTATAATGACAGGAGGGGTGGTTGGAACCCTGCTGGGGCTACTGGCTTTCTGCTTGGGTGCTCTTGGTTTTCAGGAGCAACCAACCAAAGTAAGGCAACGCCGAAATGGGAACAACATGCTTGTTGTGTCAAATTTTTAAAATATAAGAAGAATAAAAATTTCACTCGTCCAGGAGTCAACATCGACAAGCAGCGTCGCCGTTGAGAGTCAATTGAGTTGGCTCTACCACTAGTCCAATCCCACCACCAAGAAAAAAGAGAGGCATTCGGACAGTTTTCTAATTCCTCTTCGTATCACTGTTTTGAAACGGTAATTATTTAAATCCATGGAAGGGTGCGTTGGACCCTATATATATTAATATATATATATATATATATATAATATATATTATTATATATTATATATATACTATATATATATATATATATATATACTATATATATATATATTATTATATATATATATTTACATCTAAATATGATATAATATATATATATATTATAATATATATATATAATATATAATATATATATATAATATATTATAATATAGTATAATATAATAGCTATTACGCCTCATTATATATATACTATTATATATACTATATATATTGTATATATATTATATATAAATATATAGTAATATATATATAATATATATATATAGTAATTATTTATATATATAATATATATTATATGATATATATATATATATATATATATATATTATATATATATTATATATATAGTAATTGAGAAATAATATTTTTTTGCCGTCTGAAAAAAAGAAATAATATTTCCAATGTTTATTTGCAGTTTTTCTAGAACTTCATTTTTTTCTTACATTAGATTCACAAAAAATTCATTAAAAAAACGAACAGTTTTTTTTCTTAAAATTTGGTAACAACTCTGCATATAAAATCCTTAACAGACTGACGTTTATTTTAAATGCTTTTATATGATGTAAGGTGGTGTCACACCTGATTGATTGTATTTACTTAAAAATTTCTGTAAAAAATATTAAAAATTGTCCAAAAAATTTTAAGAACAAATCATTCATCATTAATTGAAATTTATTACTACAAAAAATAGGAGTATTTTAGTGAAAAAGGCATTGAAATATCTTAAATATTAAAGATTTTATTGCCATTTTTGTGAAAGCCCCGAAAAAAAACTCTTCCCCTCTCCCCCCCCAAAAAAACGAACAGTTTTTTTCTTTTTTTTCCCCAAAAAATTAAAGATAAATTAGTTATTCATCAAAAAAACATTTTCTTTTATCTGTTCGAAGAAATGGAATTTTTGAGATAAAGTCTCCCCTTAAAATCTCTCCAATTTATTCCTATATGAAGGATACAGCATAAAATAGGCCTATTAAGAAGTTTGAATTCATAATTCTAATGTTCATTCAATATTTTATTTCCTCACTATTTCTCATAACTTTTTACGGTCAAAATCAGAAGTAGTAACAGGTACGAGACAGCTAGTTGCAAATGTTGCAAAGCAACATTTGCAACATTGCAACATTTGCCAGCGCGCTTAGCGCGCGTACATATGATAGTACGTACATATCGATTATTTTTATGTACGTATATGAGTGTATATATCGTATATATAAATATATTATCTATTATTTACCCCTCCCCCTTTTTACCCCACCCCCTTGTTTATATAGTTACGTATGTGCCACGTAGTTGCGCACAGACGAGTGTACTGTTGATGGACGCAGTCATCAACGTTACCCGAGATGTTCATTACACCCCCATTACCCTTCCCCTTTTTTTTCTCTATTCCCCCTCCATTCGGCTTTTACCCACCACCACAGCAAGCTATCGCTCCAGTTGTAAATTTACTCTTAACCCCCTTTGTGTTGCCAGACTACCATCTTAACCGAGGATGTTGTACCCACCCCTTTGTTTGCCTCTCGCACACACCTGCTTTCGCGCGCTGCGGCTTTTTGGCTTCGCCTGGGCCCGCAGGCATCGCATCGTTGATCCGCTTCCGCTTTCGGCCACCGCAACCGGGTCCGCCTTTCGCCTTTCGTGGTGGAATCAATTGTCGCCACTCGCTTCGCATCGTCTTGTCGTCGTCATTGAGGAGAGGGACGTTTATCCCTACTCTCACCCCATTCTCTTAGCCCCACTTGTGATATAAAATTTAGACCGAGATGGAACCGAATTCTCGGTCCTCACAGCCCTCTCAGCTCAGCTAGTCAGGAAGGTCAACTTAACTGACCGTGTAGAAGGCGGCCGCGAAGTCCTAAGAAATTAATAATTTTATACGAAAATAGTTCCTATATGTATTTTTAACAATTAAATGAATAAATTTTATTTCCCATCATGCTTTTTTCGAGTTCCATGGAAATTATACTAATTGAGCCGACGACTGAAGCTAAATTTTTAATTTACCTTGAAGAAAATTGGCAAAAAGGTAACTTTTGACTTCGCGGGTTGTTACTTTTTGTGTCACAGGTAAGTTACCCTTTCGTCGGAATATTCTGGTAGAAGTAAGATTCGCCCAGGTCGCAAGAAAGATCGGCTCTGACAAATAAAAGAAACTTTAATATTATGATATATATATATAATATACTATCAATATATATATAATATATTATATAATAATATATATATATAATTATATATATAATATATTATATATATAATATATATATAATATATATATTATATATTATTACTATTATTAATATATAAAGAAACTTTTAAATATTATATTATATACCTATAATTAAGTGGAAACTAAATTTATATAATATTACTATATATTATATATAAAGTATATATATATATATAATATATATTATATATCATATATTATTTATATTATATATAATATATAATATATATACGTATATATATATATATATACATATATATATTGATACTATATAGTTGTATAATATATATATATGAATATATAATATATATATATTATATAATAATATATATATATATATATATAATATATTATTATATAATATTATATATATATTATATATATATATACTATTATTATATATATATATATTATATAATATAATATTATATATATATAATATATTACTAACCGACCCTGACAAGGCTGGCGTATATTACAACTAATATTACTACTAAGCAACTACTACACTATCGACTACTACTACTCGCTACTTACTCTGCGCTTATTAAACTACTACTTAGCAGCTACACTACTACTACCACGAACTGTTCCACCGCCCCTTTCGTTATATTATATTATATTTATTATTATTATTATATTATTAATTGGTTATTATTTATTATATTATTATTATTATTATTATTAATTATTATTATTATTATTATTATTATTATATTATATATTATTATTATTATTGATTATTATTATTATTATTAATTATTATTATATTATTATTATTATTATTATCATTATTATATTATTATTATTATTTTACATTACATTATTATTCGTTATTATGATTAAAGCACGAAGTATGAAAAGTGTTTAACTCTTGGACTTGTTGGGTCCATTTTTTTTTTCTGTTCTTCCATCTTCTTCATCATCTTCTCTTGAATCGCAATCTACAACTACAACGCTCAAGAACCAAGTCATATGCAAGGCCACAAAACCAATCCATGAAACACATCTACAAAACAACAACGGCACACAACAACAACGTCCAATGACAACGAAACAAGTGCAACATCATCCAGAAATCTGAAGCAGATTCCCTAGGGCCAATCTCACTACAAATTTTATTTTCAACATGTTCAACCACTACAAATTTTATTTCCAGACTGCAATGACCTAAATACAATTTATATTCTTCTTCTCCTCATGCTTCCTTGTAATCATTATATATTATTATTATTTATATTATTATGTATTATTATTATATTATTATTATTATTATTTATTTTATTATATTATTATATTACTTATTATTATCTATTGATTATTAATTGAAGATCCAATTATTTTATATTTAAAATGAAAGATGTTCTCTAAACGTATTCACCCTTTTTAGAAGGTACAA
>JABUQX010112197.1:0-5000 GCA_015478945.1 Trachelipus rathkii
TGTGAAACTATATCATTAAAAATGTAATTAAACCATGAAAATATTTAATAGGGCAATAAAATTTCTACCACTGGTTTAGACCATACCAAATATGCTTAGCCAGTGAAAAGAGAAACTGAATTTATAATTCTCATTTATATTAGGTTTTCTCAATATGCATAATTATATAAGCTAAATTTTTTATTAAAATTCTTAAGGATTTTAGAATATATATATATATATATATATATATATATATATATATATATATATATATATATATATATATATATATATATATATATATATATATATATATATATATATATATATATATATATATAGAGTATGATATTTTAATCATGGTACGATGAAGAGTAGAATATGCATAATATTCATAAGAACATACTATATATAATATATGACATCAAGTAAGGACAATGACTCCCTTTGAATGATTCATAAATGCTGAATATAAATATATATATATATATATATATATATATATATATATATATATATATATATATATATAGCAGAAAACATATATATATATATATATATATATATATATATTTATTATTGCGGTAAAGTGTTCGCTCCATTGTTTTAATTTTTTTTATAAATTTTTTTTGAACCCTAAAGTGAGTGTTATTGAACTTTTTTTTTAATATTATATATTTATTTTAAATACATCTAAAACTTAATACTCGGAAATTAAACTTATTTTACGCGTGAATACATCAAAAACAATCACAAAATTTATGAGGTTTCTTGTGCCACATGAGGAAGGATAAGTTTTCCGGTTCGATGACACCCAGACATATTTGAGATTTTCTAAGCTTTAAATTTTACATTGCATTGGTGAATAAATTGGCCAAATTGGTAGATAAACATAACGCTATGTAATTTCTTGCATGAGTTTTTGTGTTAACATTTGTCGTGCTGTCGACTCTAAGACGAAGTTGATGAAATTGGTTTTAATATGGTAAATGGTAGAAGTTTTTATACCACATAGACATCCAGGTTTGCCTGTGCATGAAAAGAATAAATATAAGTATATACTTAAAATTTCATGGATGTATTAGCAAAATAAAATAAATATTTTGATAGTCTTGAGACTTTAATAACATTTTCTGTGAATATAGTATTGGTTTGTTACAAAATTTCCAATTGCGCACACAAACATTTGGTATTTAAATTGTGGAGGAAACTAGTTTAAATTTGGAAATCTCGTGTGGGCGGACAAAACACTTAAAATTTATATATAAACGTTCGAAAGCATCATCAAGCACACTGGTCCTTGTGGTCTGACTTTCACATTCGAGTAATTTCACATTCCTGCGATCTAGGAGTATATTTGAATCATTTCGCCTAGAAACAAATGTTCTTCAAAAATAAGCATTAACTACTTGTCTTTGGCGTCATATATATATGTTATTTATTATATATATATATATATATATATATATATATAGAGTATATATATATATATATATATATATAAAGATATAGTAAAGAGATAATATTTATTGTTATATATTATAAACGTTAATATTATTTATATATATATATATATATATATATTTCGAAAACCACTCCTTTTGTGACAAAGTAACTTCGTAGAGACGTCCGATTACATTATTGAAATCTTTTAATCATGTACTAGGCGTACTGAAATGTGAGGTTTCTTCAAAGAGCGATATAAAATCGGCGTAATACTACATTGCTGCAACGAAACATTTCGATATTATAAACACACGGCAGTACGCTGATACTGTATCTGTAAACCATTCTCATACTCTTAAGCAAAGAGGATTTCACGTGGAACCCTCCAGGAATCTCAACATTCACACATTTAGAACCTTAATTTGGTTTGAAATAAGTGACAGGATGGAGAATTCTAAAAGGTTCAAAATGCCACATATCATGATTTATATTTTGAACTTTTTAGGATTCTCAACTCTGTCACTTATTTGGAACCCAAATAAATGTTTTATTGAGCTACATTGTTGCGTACTGAAGTTTTTTCCAAGTGTCTAGGTGAAACTATTTTTTTCAAAAATAGTACTTTTCCTAGCTAATATCAATCCCAGGGTAACCTTTGGAGAGTTTTTTTTACTCAAACTGTGCCTTTTAGTTTAGAAATTTCTTTAAATAATAATAATAATAATAATAATAATAATAATAATAATAATAATAATAATAATAATAATAATAATAATAATAATAATAATAATAATAATAATAACTGCTGTATCTTGTTGAACAAACAATATTCACACCGACTGCCGGTTTACATTTATTTTCAACTTAAAAATAAAATTTCTAAAAATCCACAAGATGAGCTTTTTTTTTTTTTTTAATTAAAATTAAAATGTTAATTTTAAAGAGTATCAGTTGGAATACAAATTTACCAATAGCTTAACAAGGGATTGAAAGTATCAATTAAGCTCTATAGAATGTACCCAACAGCCTTAAAATACTCAAATCTCTGGAAAAAACATCGAAGCAAACACCCTCCAGAAAAAAAAATACTTGAGAGCAAACACTAATTTATTTGTCCTGTCCAAGAATATAAATCAACCATAAGCACTTATATTTCAGTGGGGATTAAAATACGTACTTAAGCTTTAGAAAGAGAATTAAATACTTGTGTTGGCTGTTTTAAATATAACAAGCAACCTAACTTTTAATAAAGACTGCATGTGTTTACAGAGTTTAATCTGTATTTATTATGAATATCATGTATATGAAATATACAGAATTATAGATACATATAGAAACTTAAAATATGATATTATTACATGAAGATTTGTTTATATATATATATATATATATATATATATATATATATATATATATATATATATATATATATATATATATATATATATATATATATATATATATTATATATATATATATATATATATATATTAGAATTTAGTAGCTGAATATTTAAATTATAGATGGACCGAATATTCGCATGTTCAATACTCGTATTGACATTCGCATTCACGAATAAAAAAAAAATTATAGCAGTATTGGCAAATATTAAAATAAATTATTTGCATTTCCATTCGAACCCGGAGACAACTGAATGCTCATATAAGACGGTCCGGCGGGACTTATTAGAAAATATGGCGATTTTGTGAAAAGTTGCCTATATACCTATATATATATATATATATATATATATATATATATATATATATATATATATATATATATATATATATATATATATATATATATATATATATATATATATATATATGCTTTCTCGAGGTCGTGGCAATAATTTGAGTCACACTCAAAGTCCAACAATATTGATATACTTATACTTATATGAGTATATACGATCGAGATTATCTGCTGAAGGAATTGGGCAAAGATATCCTCTTCTAGTGTGATTTGGGATTACTTTGATATTATTTTCAATGACATTACTTTGCAATCGTAATTCTCGGAAAGGAAGAGCGACATCTGGGTTAAGAAACCATCTAAGCAGCAAACACAAGGAAGAAGTAGAAAAGAAAACGAATAAAAGAGGAAAGGATCTCCAATAAGCAGACTACTCTTGAAATTTGTATAGAAATCCAAAGATATGTGACGCTAAAGCGAAAAAATACAAAGGATGTATAATAAATTTGCAGAAATGATAATAATAGACGATCTACTGTTTTATAACGTTGAAGGTTAATAAAAGTAGCGGTTCCTTTGTACCCACTACGTCAGAGGAAATACTACAGTGGTTATTATTATTTGTGAAAAAATGTATGACTGGGTTACATATAAAGTTACAGAGTTAATAACCTCTATCAAAGTTAGCTTTTAAGCCGTAGACAATGATTTCAAGAGCCAAATTTTGTGTTATGCGCTGAACCACGCTGAACGAGTGAATATCAGCGACATTTAATGAAATGTTAGCGAACCAGAACCTATTTCCAGATGTTTACTATGTCATGAGATATGCTGGTGCCAATATTAAGGAAGCTCTTGTTCTTTCTTGAGGAAATAGCAAACTCCATCAAGTCATCAACTGCAACTTAACTAAATATGGTGTGACATCTCAAAAATCAATCATCAAAGTTCTCTTATAATGTAGGTCAATCGTGGCACACTTTAATCTTTCGATCATGGCTCAAGAAGAATTAAAGAAAATAGAAACTAGAGTTAACGTCCCACAGTTTTCAATAATACATGATATTACAACGCGCAGGAACAGCAGCACTATGCAAATAATGAAAAGGAAGCAAGAACTATCCATATCTGACTGCTTTCATGGTCGCTCTAATGATAAATAAATGTCTTAGCACTCCAGGACAATTTCTTCCAACCAACTGTACCTCACGGGCATAGCCCTATTCTAGGAGGGAAACTTCTCTAGGTAATTTTTACCTAGGATCCGGACTAGGGATCGAACCCGGCCCCTTGCCATGTGACTCTGTCGCTCTACCGATTGCCAGTGAACGTCTCGTTAGTTGTGCTGGTATGATCTATGATGATGTAGATAAATGGTCATCAGAGATCTGAAATATTATTAATTTTGAAGTATAACCTTTCAATAATTCATTTTAACTTGAGAGTGACTATTATTAATGAAGTTGTTTTCTTCTTCCAAAAGGCGGATGTTTGGGAAAAAGGGTTGGTGGGATGTGTGTAGGCGTGGGTCATCCTAGAAACGTAGGAAATTATATGTATTTTATTCATTCAATTTTTAATGCTGAACTCTTCTAAAAACGAGAAAATATTCTACCTCTACCTAATATAAAAAGTGACATGTTATTAGCAATGTGGTATTCGCATTAGTAATCGCGAATGTTAAGAAACTTTATTCGCATTCGCGAATATTAAAAAATATATTCGCATCCACATTATTATTCGCATAACTCGCATTTGTGAATATTGAAAAACAGATATTCGGTCCATCATTAATTTAAATTATTGTTAGAATTATGTTGCATTTCCAAGGTTTATTTTCATATTATAATATTAAGCAGAGCACAATTTCATAC
>JABUQX010112197.1:10000-15691 GCA_015478945.1 Trachelipus rathkii
CGCATCCAAGAAAGTTTAATGACGTTGGTAGACGAAAGCAGTCTTGAAAATATTACGAAAGTTGCAGATAATTTATTTAAGAAATTTTATAGGAACGAGTATGAAACCCCATATGAACGAAGGGGGAGAGAATATTGGGGAGCAGTAAATCATCTTCAAGGAGAACCTTTACTGACCCGAGAAGAAAGAGGATAATATGGAGAGAGTCGAAATACATACAATAACAACAACTACCCAGTTTCAGAAGAGGCTAAAGTAAACAAAGAATTCTTTCGAGAGATGAAAGGACTTCTTGAAACTCTCAATAAGGTCGCAAGGCAGCTGAGTGAAGCAGCTGCCAAACGGGCTCAGAAAGAGGAAAAGTCTTCATCTCAAAATAGAAGAAATGCTCCTCGAGAGCGCAGACAAGGCAACGCTGTAAGTGCCGAGCTGCTGGGTGAATAGTGTAAGTCCCACATAGGACTCCTACATCGAAGCTTATGCATGTTCAATTCGATTTGCCCTAATGGTTTGGCGGGGAACGCGCCAAACCCCCCCCCCACAGGGAGTTAGAGGTTAGAGGTAAATATTTTAAAGGAAGATAATAATAATAATAATAATAATAATAATAATAATAATAATAATAAGTAATAATAATAATAATAAAATAATAATAATAATAATAATAATAATAATAATAATAATAATAATAATAATAATAATAATAATAATAATAATAATAATAATAATAATAATAATAATAATATATAATATAATAATAATATAATATAATAATAATATAATAATAACTAATAATAATAATAATATTTAAAATAATAATATAACAATAATAATAAATAATAATAATAATAATAAATAATAATAATATAATAATAATAATATAATGTAAGTAATAATAATAAATAATAATTAATCTATAAATAATATATATAATATATAATAATAATAAATAATAAATAATATAATAATAATAATAATAATAATAATAATAATAATTAATAATAATAAACCTTTTAATGATGTTTGGTCTTGCATAATAAAAATCTAAAAATGATTCGGCGAACCTAGGTTTAAAGAGATTGTACAAAGAGGTCATCCTTCTTCCAACGAAGCTCTGAATGTTCCGAATATTAATCTGAGTATCGATGTGACCCATACTAACGCAAACATTAATACTCCTGTAACGTGCTTCAAAAATCTAGAATCTCCTCTAGGGGGGAAATTCCTGTTATATAATAATATTTAAAATGTGGTAAAATAATCTGGAAATATTATAACTTTATACTATTGTTGATACTTATTATTATATCAAGAGAGTCTTTATTTTTCGAATCAGGAAGTGATATTTTGAATTTGATGCCCTCATAGATGGGGACGATGATATCTCGATTATAGGTGCAAATCAAAGCCTGCTTATTATTCGATACTTGTAAATCGATATATTATATATTCTCAGGAAAATATTAGGCAATTGGATGAATGTTCAAAAAAATGTATAATGTGGAATTACTAATAACTAGATTACTCATTTGTATCTAAGGAATGCCGTTTATGAAAAAAATTAGTTTCAATATTAATTTTGAGTTAGATATATTAACAGACACTCAGAGCAAGGAATGTAAAAATTTATATAATAATACGATTTGTAAGGATAAGGCTTTCATTTACACTCTATCTCAATTTTCTTCTTTTGTAGTTTCTAATGAATATTCTAGCGATATACCAATAATTAATAATCTCGCATATTAATATAAACATTTATTTGTAAATTCCTATTTGGCAGAAAATTTTAAACTGCGTGAAGCGCAATTCAAAGTTTGGTCCAACTTGTTCGATGAATTTTGGGGAGGGGAGAACAAGGAGTCGAAACTTAAGAGGATAAATGGGGAGGGACATGCAATATACGGGGGAGAGAGAGGAGACACATTCCACCCACTATTTTGAAAGAGATAGCCTCGCTTTTTCCTTACAAAGCTAATATTACGGGAAAACCAATAAAAATGAAACCGAGGCGTGTTCCACATAAGCTGTTTGAACGAACAAAGAAGGAGTTATTAAATTTAGTGAGAGCTAAAGTTCTAAAGAGAGCTCCCTCTCAATGAAGCTTTCCAATTTCTGCGTTAGAGAAAAATGACGGGCGTATGAGGATTGTATGCGATTTCATAAACCTTAACTCAGTTGCTAAAAATGACGTATTTGCTCAGCTTCTTTAATCAACAATTCTCTTTCTTTTGCAGCTTCAGCCTTTTTCTGTCTTCTTTTCTCTGCCTTACTTATTTTCTTATCATCTGCCAAAGTAATGAGAAAAAATATTTTTATTTTAGTATTATTAGTACGATGATAGGTAATTTTTCATTTAAACAATTACCAATTGGTTTTAGGAATTCTAGTTCTTGTTTTTTAAGATATTTATCTATATTACTTCAAGGTATTCCCGGTGTACACGTGTATCCCAATGATATATTAATTGGTTTTAAAGACTTAGCCGATCACGTGGTAGTAATTAAACAAGTATTTGAGAGATTAAATTATTTTAAAATTTGTTTACATAGAAAAAATGTGAATTTGCGGTAAAAAAAATTAAGTTACCTAGGTTTTGATTTAAAAGAAGAAGGTATTCCTCCATTATCGAAAAAGGGTAGGGAAATAATTAATATTTCTCGCCCATTAACAATAAAGCAAGTTTTGTTGGAAAAATATCGTTTTACAGGCAGAATATACCTTGCTTTACAAATCTCACACTGCCTTTATACAATTATTTAAAGGGAAAGAATAGCTCTAATAAAAAAAATCTGGTAGAGTGCATCAGAGGAGTCGTTTTTAGATATAAAACAATCTATTAGTCACGTTACACGACTCAGGTTTCCTGACGCGCCTCTCAATGTATACATTTAGGCTAATAATAAAGCCTTTAATACAGTGATCATGTCTGAAATTGAGGAAGGAACACCTTTTGCTTTTTATAGTGGGTCTTTTAATGCAACCAAAGAGCGTTATTTGCCGGTAAATAAGCTTTTATTAGGATTAACAAAATTACTTAAGAAATATGGGGCTATTTTGGTGGGAAAGAGTGTACGAATATGTACATGCTCGCGCGCATTGTTGTATATAATAAATCACGCTAATGACGTACAGAACTACAATGCAAGAGAATTGAGCAATCTTAAGCACTTTCAATATCAAGATGGAGTTGATCACCGAGAATCAAAATGTTTTATTAAAATATTTACTTGCAAATAGCATTGCGCAAGAAGATGGTAATGACGTAGAAAAAATCCTTTTCCAAATGGGGTAGGCTGTGACTCCCCCCACTTAGTTACTACAGCAATTGATCAGTCAGCTGGTAGTACTACTGCCTCTGACGTAGGCGCTATTATCTTGGTAATGAATGAAAGTAAACGTCTATGGATCTTTCTGTTCGAAATGAGGATAGTAACAGAGTGGAGGCGACCATTTTTGGAAATTGCCGAAATAAAATTAATAACAACGTTTGATAAAAATGCGAAAATATTAGCGGCGCATTTTAAGAGATTTAGACTTTGAAGAAAATAGACAAAACCAATAGTCAGATAAGTAGGTACCTTAGTGATCCGATGGCGAAGAAAGAGAAAACGACTTTGAAGTTAATAAAACAAAAATTCTTTTCAAAAAAGAGATAGAATTAATAGTAGACGTCTCTTAAAATTACTCTAGAGTTTTTGTGCCTGAAAGTTGTGTGCCTAATGTAGTCAGCGAATACAATAATAAAGGACATTTAGGTGTGAACAGAATACTCATTTGCCTAAAGAAAGAGCTTGTTTTTCCACAACATGAATAAAAAAGAAAAACAGTTTGTCTGCACGTGCGCCGCTTGTCAGAAAAATAAAACTGTACCAAGGATCTTTTAAAACCCATTTTCGTTAAGTCCATTTTTTAGTCTCATTTAAAGAGAGACAAAATGATAATACTAAACAAATGTCACAGTCTAAGTGTAATAATATCTGTATTCTCTTAATTCTGTCGCAGTCTCTTATAGAGAGGGTTATAAATCGCCAATGTTTTTGTTTCGGCTTGCATTATAATGAGTTTTCCAAATTGAAAACGGAAAAGTTAATATAAAGTGTTTTCGTGTAATTAATTTCGATTTTATTTGCTGCATTTGTATTTCTTAGCCCAGATGAGCTCTTTTAAAGCTCGTACTGTGCGACAACTTTAGAGAAAAGAGCTGATAGATGAGATAAAAGAGATATAAAAACATATACGATGTACACGATGCAAAAAATGTCTCAATGACGAGTTGGGATAAATTCTATTTTAAAGGTGTTCCACAAAAATGATTAAAAGAGTTGCCTCCGCCAGGAGCGTTATTACTTTAGGTGAAAATTATTGTTTTACAATTTAACTTTAGTAGCCACTTTCTCCTCTATCTTAAACCTGTTATAAAAATTGTCAGAAGGGCGTGATAAGGCACTTGTAGAGTCACCAAATGTACACAGCTTTGAACGACGCTTGGCTCTCTTAATGTATAAAAGTTTTTCATGTAACTCAGAGCTCTTAGGAGACGAGTCAGAATACTTAAACTGTACATAACATCTATTGTGATTGGTTCTACAAGGCCTCAAATATTGTGGGTAAGGACTCAAAGCTTTAAAAAGCCAGAGGCTCAGGCTGTAAGAATCAATAGGCCAAGACAAGAATATGTTGGCACTGTCGTTGGCCCAAAAGTTATAAAGTAAATGGAGTCGGATTTAAAATATTAAATTAATCTTTAAAGTTTAAACATTTATTCTTCGATAACGCTGAGTTGAAATAAATTGAGTAATTGTAAAATAGATATTAGAAATAATTAATTAAATAAAAAACTGTACCTAGTTTTGTTTATCCAAAACTATCTTATTAATTGCTATTGCAAGGTGATTCTCTTAATAGGGCAATTAATCTTAAAGAGATCAGTGTTTGTGTATATATATATATATATAATATATATATATATATATATATATATATATTTATATATAATATATATTATATATATAATATATATATATATATATATTATATAATTTATTGTGTGTGTGTGGTGTGTGTGTAAATATAATATATATATATATAATATAGTAATATATATATATATATTATTATATATATAATACTATATATATATAACTATATATATATATATTATATATAATATATTATATATATATATATATAGATATATATATATATCTGATAATATGCCCCTTGTATAATTACACACTTTTCTTAAAATTTAAACTTTATTGTTTTTAACATAACATAAAAACTATTTCAACACACGATATCTATATTATTTAAAAAAATTATACAAATAGTTTAAATTTTTCTCACTAGCTTTCCGCCGGCTGTCCAGCACGGCCCCTTCATGGTGGAGGCTTAAATATAAAACGAAGACTTCTGGCGTTTGTGTGACTCCAAAAGATGAATAATGTTTAATTGACCTGGGTGGTTTGTTTGTTTATTTAGTTTATTGTCGATCTTTTTGTAAAATCTTATATCCTTCATTATTAAATTCTGTGCTACATCTATATGTTTACTTCTCCTGCCATTTGGTTATAATTATACTATTCTTTATGGCAATAGGATTACATTATTTCCTTTTTTTTAATTGTTAATTACAAAAATTACAGGTTCCATGTTGTCGACATTTATTTTAATGTTTTTTTAAAACTT
>JABUQX010112198.1:0-10000 GCA_015478945.1 Trachelipus rathkii
CATTGTACTTCGTTCGAATCAATTTAGGTGTTTAACCGTTTTCGCATTTATCGTGAAACGGCGCCATACGTTTTTCGTGCGCCAGACACCAATATATATATATATATATATATATATATATATATATATATATATATATATATATATATATATATATATATATAGAAAGTAGAAGGGTTTATAGACCGTTCATTTTCACAACACAATCGTTCACAAGCATCTCAACAGTTTACAAAGCTAGAAGTAACTGAGCGGGCTTCTCGTACTCTTGCAAGAGGCGGCTTCCGCTATTGCAGGCGTACAAGGCCGAACCTGAATTCTTTTAGCGTTGTTCGCAGGAAGAATGTGGGGAATTTTACTCACGAGCGACTTGTTCTATTTGTTTCTTATAAAACGTATACGAACGTTATTTTGACTCTAATTAAAATGATGGGATACGTTTTTGAATTAAAAAGTACTGTAAAGTACCACAAAGGTCCCCTCCCTTAAGGAGAATCTTTACTTAAAGATTGATTTTCAATTAGAATAAGTCGCGTGATTTTCAGAGGAAGTAATAGCTCGAGGGTTAGGAAGAGGCATAGGAGGTCTTGGAAGTAGAGACAAACGTTGGACAGGAGTTGGGGAGCTGGGTCAAGATCTTATTTGAACCAGGTTGTTTAAAGGAGCATCTTCAGGTGCTAGTTGGATTCGTACATTAGATGTTGGGATGGCCTGAAGTGGGATGCTTTCAGTTTGCGTGGGTACCTTTGGCATGCACATATTGCAAAGGAATACTCTTTTGGTCCAAACGAAATACACGATGACAAGAACTATGAGGAAAAAGATCGTGCCGGAAGTTCCTCCTCCAATATATGGAATGAATTTGATTTGTGGGAAATACGGTGTAAAAGGGTGCATTGATTGGTTTAATTGATCCAGTCTTTGATTCCAGTGAATTTCTTTTAAGGTTTGAAACTTGGGAAACAAGACAGCAGAAATGTTAGGTAAAGCAACGTGAGATAAGAAGTTGAATAAAACGTGATCAGAGTAAGAAATTAAGGAAGAAAGGGTAATGTTCTTCTCTAAGTGAATAGGATTCTTAAACTGAAACTTAGAAGAGATGAAGGCACATCCATGAGGAATAGTAAAGACATAGTCATAGACATGCTGGATAGAATTGGGTTTCTCACATGCAATTGAAGCCCTAGTTTTTTCTGAAAAGGAAATAAGGGTGAAGTGTCCTAAAGCAACAGTATAAGGTTCTATGGACTTATATTCTGCAATAGGGCAGTGTGAAAAGTCATTGGTGAAATTCAAGATTAAAGATAGTAGACAAGACTGATCGTCAATGGAAGCAAACACTTGGGACTGGGGACAAACGGCTAGTTGGCCTACATGTCGACAGAGATCGTGTGCCGATTCCTTAAGATAAGTGTATCTCCGATTCCCATAATTCCCAAAGAAATAGTTATTTGGGTCGTTTTACATAACTCGAACTAGAGATTTATTTAAAGGAAGGTGGGTAGGAAAAGATATGAGTTTATATGAGACGAATTTCTCTATTGAGATAAAAGGAATTAAAGTGATTAGTTCATAGGGGCTAGCGTCAGATTGGATAGTCCAAGAGTAGGTTAAGAAGGTTTGGTATGTTTTTGTTTCTAGAGGAATGACTGTGTGTAGTTTAGTCTCTTTGTTCATTTCTAGTACAAAAGGCAATAGGAAGATGGGAGAAAAAAGTTGCGAATTTGTTATTTTGTTTTTGGCAAGTTGGAGTGAATTTATCACCAATTGGTGGATTTGATGTATGTTATATACTGTTTGTTCAATTAAATTTATTAACGCTCGGATGCTTCCCATCTGGTTTATTATATTATGCGTAGCACTTAGACTAGTTTGAAATTCTATTAATTTCTGTAAGCTATCCCTAAAACTCATTAATGTACGAGTATTCGCCTTTAATTGTTCCTTTAATTCAGTTATCAATAAATTTGAAGTAGAGGCATAATTACCTAAAATGTTGATTTTCTTTCGAAGCAGTTTCACCTGTTTGTCTGTTGCCGTACCAAAAAGAATGTTGAGGACGTCTCCTCCGAACTCGAAAGCGGCTCGTTTCTTTTTTGATCGTGCTGAGATCCAAGGCAGTTCACTTACTTCGTTCAGTTTCTGGGCTAACACTTTTACTCGAATGGTCATTAGCTTGAATTCCCATTGGTGAGCCCTTTGATGTGTTGACACGTTTAGAAACATGGTTTCGAACGATGGTAAAAATGATTCTTTAACGTTGTTTACCAGTTTAGTCGTCTTGATGATTGTTTCTTTAATGTCTGGAGGACATTCTAAAGAGATAACTAGATCGAGGTATCCTTCTATGAAGTTAACTTCTCCAGTACGATACAGAACTAAACCAGGTAGAATCTTTGTTTCTTCTTTTTCATTTATGAGGTTGCTCTGGCATGTTGATAAGATGATGAGTAGCAACAAAAGTTGTTTTCCGAAATTCATTTCTGAAATATTTATACTTTATACTTTTCTTGGTTGTGATGAAATTAAAAGGTCGCCTAATTATGTTTAATAACAGTTTTAAAATTAATTGGTTAGTTAAAGCGTTCGCGTTTTATTAACTAAACTAAATGGTTTCTTAACTATAATCGAGTTAGTTGAATTAATATCTAAATGTAAGAGTTTTAAACTCAACGTTATATACTATTTAATACTTAGTTGTTTACTTACTAGTTAATTTTTTATTAGTTGCTTATTTACTAATTTAGTTTTCTATTACTTACTTACTTACTCGTTACTTATTTTTTTTGTTTTTGTATTAAAAATTGCTGTCCCCCCCTTATTCTGAGAGTGAAACATATTTTTAAAAGGTTTCTTTATATAAAAAATGAGTAAAACTATAACTGATCAGACTATATCTAAAGAATTAATCTAGGTTAAAATCTATCAGAACTACATCTAAATTTTAAACTTAGAGTTTTTACGAACAAATTAATCCAGACTACGTCATCTTAACCTATTAACGATCGTTACTTAATCCAGTCTATAGTTTTTTCCTAATCCACTAAGTATTTCTTAACTAAAGAGAAAAAAAATTTTTTTGTACAGACGCGAAGCGAAATGTACGTTCATCATGTTCTTAAAATTAAAAGTATCCTTCTTAGACTAGCAGAATAAGAAGAATTTATTCTAAAAACTAAAAGAATTTTTTCTTAAATCTAGGAATATACGAAGTATATACAAAATTGGGATGAACTAGTAACCAGGAGGCAAATACCAAGTTTTCCCTCCTCGGACCGTGGTGTTCAAATCCAATTCGACAGGCGGAGGTTGGACAGGAGTCTTCGCTGTAGTCTCCGTGTTGTCACTTGCCTCGGTCTGTTGCTGTAAAGCTTGTTCCTTCATCCTTGTTTGACTTCTTGTAACCATGGGTGTAGAATCTCTGGGACCAGTAAACAAGTTATGTGGTCTGTAAGATGGATCTTTTTTCCTGTCATCTCTGACGAATTCCATAGGGGGTGATTCTACAACAGTGGGAATGGGAAAGTGGCCATCTTTCACTGGGGAAATTGGAGATTTCACAGGGGAATTTGCTCTTGGAGGGGTTCCACCATAGGCTCCATACACCTCACCTTCGTGTGCTGGTGGCTCCTGAAGAGTTTCTTGAACAGGGTTTTCTAGGGAAATCTCTTGCTGAATAGGGGATAAAGATGGTCTAAACTCTTTTCTCCGAACCGCAGGGTTGGAGGGGGTTTTTGGGAAGTCAATTTTAGGAGTGGAACATTTAAATTCACCGTCTGGACGCGCTCTTCCGGCAACTATATCGCTGTATCTTCTTCTTTCTACAATCTCATCGCTAAATCTTCTTTCTTCAACGGGTTTACTTTCTCTTACGGGTTCCACCGGGGTCGGTTGTTGCACGGGAGTCGGATGGCTCCAAGAGTTTGAACTACTCGGTACCGGCTGAGGTGGGGGGATAGAGTAAGAGTTGTAGTATTCTAGCTGAGTTTGTTGTGGATGGGGAATTGGGAAGTAGCTGTGTCCGGACTGAATTGGTGGCGTTGTGGGAGTTTGGAAAGAATATTGGGAAGACGCTTGATCTGTGGGAGGAGGAAGTTCTTCCACTTCATCTACTTCTTCTATTTCTTCTTCTTCTTCTGCTTCTTCGTCTTCTTCCTCCTCTTCTCCTCTTTCTTCTTCTTCTTCTCTCTCAGAAGGGACTCCTGGGTCGCTTCTCTGTTGTCTTTCCTCAATTCTTTCCCTTTTTTGTTCCTTGGAGCTCAACATTTCTTCTACTGCGTGGGGATTCCAAACTTCATCGTTCATAAAGTCAAAATGTGACTCGGTGAACTTTTCTGCCGGGATCACCTTAGCGTTGTCCACATGGACAGGGAAGGTTCGGCCTGAGTCTAAACAATATACCATCAGTTTGTTTGGTCCTCTTAAACATTGGACAATGTATGGCCCTTTCAAACGGCATAACTTCCGTTTGATGGGGCTTTTTTACTGCTCTAACGAAAACGTAGTCTCCTATTTTGAACTCTCTTTGCTTGGCCTTTTTATGCTGTTGCTCCAAAGTTTTTGTGGTTTCCGCTTCTAACTTCTCTCTAGCCAAATCTCTTATATAATCGATCCTCTCTACTATCGTATCTACTTCATCCGAGATGAATCTCATTTTCTCTGTCTTATTCACAAATGGTGATACATAATCAGGCATCTCATAAGGGAGCCTTTTTATGTACCCATGCAAAAGAAAGTGGGGAGAAGACCCTATAGATCGATTATACGCGGAATTGATAGCGATTTGGGCAAAACTAAGGTATTTATCCCAGTCTCGGTGATTTGCATTCACGTAATGCCGCATGAAAGATTTAATATCAGCATTTATTCTTTCTACAACACCATTTTGGGAGGCTTTGTAAGGCAAAATTTCCACCTTCTTTATTCTCCACGCCTTACATAAGTCCTTAAATACCTGGCTCGTGAATTCCAAGGCATTGTCAGAGACAAGCAGTTGAGGGGCACTATGTCTACATATGACCCTCTCTTGCAATGCTCTGGCACATTCCTGGCTCGTTCTAGTCTTGCAGGGCACTAATTCGACATACCGTGTCAGAACGTCGCGAAATACTAAGATGTATTTGGCTCCTGATCCTGTACAAGCGGGCAATTTCCCAATACTGTCAACATGAACGCGTGAGAAAGGGTGTGTACGGCAATGGCCATCGATTGATCTCTGCTGTAGGAGGTCTAGGACCCTTAGTTCTAGCGCATGACACACATTGACTACAATATTCCTTAACTAACTTTTGAATACCAGGGAAATAGTATTTTTCTTCTACCCTCTTTTCGGTTCTTAGCTGACCTCCGTGTCCGCTAGCTAGTGAAGCGTGGCACTGGTCTATCACACTGTAAATCATACTGTCCGGAACTTGTACAAGATAGGGTTTTGCTTGCATGGCGTAATGTAAGATGCCTTTTACTAAGATGTGTGGGTGTGTTCTGGGGTTCTCTTTGGCCCATTTTACTAATTTTCCTACACGGGGACATTTCTCTTGTTCTTTGATGAAATTTTCCCGACTCAAAGCGAAATCTATTCGAGGTAACTTTTCTGGTTTTTCTGTTTGCACCAGGAACACGTTAGATGCCGGATGCCTACTCAGATAGTCTGGGGCGACATTATTCTTTCCTCTTTTATATACTATGGTGGGGGAGAAACTGTTTACTAATAGATTCCATCTCGCTAACCGGCCTGTCTGCTGTTTATTTCGGAAAATAAAGCAGAGAGGTTGGTTGTCAGTGATGATAGTTACCTTATAGCCGAAGATGGTGTTCTTAAACTTTTGCAAGCAGAACACCACGGCTAAACATTCCTTTTCTATCGTGTCATAATTTAACTCACTTCCTCTGAGTGTCCGGGACACGAAAGAGAGTGGTTTCTCTTTCCCCTCATCTGTCAGTTGGTACAACACTCCCCCTATTCCGTAATTACTGGCATCTGTGTTTACAAAGAATTCTTTGCTGTAATCAGGGAAAGTTAGTTGTGGCTGCACCACTAATTTCTCTTTTAAAGTGTCGAAAGCTTGTTGTTGTCTTTTCGTCCAGAGAAAAGGGACATCTTTCTTTATCAAATCGTACAAAGGTTGTGCTACCGCTGCGAAGTCCTTTATGAGGAAGCGAAAATAAGAGAAGAAACCAAGTAAACTCTGTGTCTCCTTCACATTCGTAGGAGGGACGAAACTCTTCATTGTCTCTACCTTGGCCGGATCTGGGCTAATTCCATGTCTTCCTATCTTGAATCCTAAGTACAAAACGGATGATTGTAGGAAGCTACACTTGGATAATTTTATTCTCAGCTTATTTTCTCTGAAAGCAGCGAGCACTTTTTTCAAATTTTCAAAGTGTTCGGGCACGTTCCTTCCTAGCACCAATACGTCGTCTAGGTAGACTTGTGCTACAGGCCCTAGTAGATGATTCAAGGCCATTGTCATTGTACGGGCATAAATGCTTGGGGCATTCTTATGGCCGAACATTAAGCGAGTGGGACACCAAAGGCCTTTCCTGGTCCTAAACGCCATCAGCTTTTGCGTCTCCTCTTCTATCTCTAAGGCGTTGTATGCATCCAATAAATCTACTGAGGTAAATACGGTATTACCCCCTAGGGATGTAAAAATCTCGTCGATTGAAGGCAGAGGAAACACGTCTTGTAGCTGTGGGAGTTGAGGTACCTAAATAATCGAGACACACTCGGTTTTGTACTGTTCTTTTTGGCCACCACTAGTAACGGGGACGAATGGGGGCTGTAACATGCTTTGATGTACCCCTTTTTCAGTGCTGAATCTGTGAAATCATCGATGTCCTGCAGGTACCGGTGCGGTAACCTGTACTGTTTACGAAAGATGACCTTAGGGGCATCAGGTAACAGCTCAATCTTAAATTTCTGAAGCGGGCAGACTGGGACAGCATCATCATCTAGTGCCAATACGTCATGGTAGTCCATGAGGAGCTCTAGTAATTCCTCCAGATACTCTGGCTTTTCGAGAAGACAGTTCTCCGCATCTTCTTTTGACATCTTCTCTTCAATAATTTCTTTGTACACTCGCCTTAACTCTGTCTTCGTAAGACCTTCTGAGCAAGTGGCTACATTAGCAGAAACTGTTCTCTGGTGTCCTCTTTCGTCTGTGCTTCTCTCGATCTGTTTGCTAATAATCGGATACCCTTCTCCTAGATTCACACCTTTATTCAGATAAAACGATTTGTCACTCAAATTTATATAACTGAGGATAACTGTGTTATCCCTCACCGGACTAATCGTATTCGCTACGTATAATGGTCCTTTGGTGAAAGCTGGTGTCATTATGCACTTTCGCTCCAGTTCAAAATCATCTTGAGTTTCAGGTCGGAGTTTTAGATATCCGCATGATTGACTAGGCAAAACAATCTTCTCAATTACTTTTAAATTTATCTTAATTTCTTCATCAATCATCAAATGGCCATCTTCTTCATGGTCATAGCTCTTCGAAACTTGCAAATCTTCGGATTGGTCCAAATTTTCTTCCAAATCTGAGGGGGTGTGCTTGAGTTTGGATCTGGCTCCTCTGGGATCAGCGCTGTGATGAGTGAGGGGTGGGTTCATGACTCCCACCCTGTCCCTTTTCATCTTGTCTGTCTCAACATGAGCTTCTCCGTTCAATGCAATTTCCCTATCTCTTTTTCCATGTCTAGGCACTTGCTGCCTATGCGAATTTCGAACTGAAGAGGCTGTCTCTCCCCCCTGGGATACAGACAGATCGACCTTCCGATAGGAACGAGGTTCAACCGCGGCGTGTACGTTTTTAACTGACCAGGCGGCCTCCCTATGGGAAAGATGCTTATCCGCGTTGCGTACGTTTTTAACTGGCAAGGCGGCCTCCCTACGAAAAAGATGCTGATCCGCGTTGCGTACGTTTTTAACTGGCAAGGCGGCCTTCCTAGGAAAAAGATGCTTATCCGCAGCACGTGCGGGTGGTTCAGCGAAAATTTGGTTCGAATCCTTAATTCTCTCCCCTCTAGGCCCTGGGCCTGGGGTAACTGCTCCTCCTTTTTCTTGAGGTCTCTTACTCGTTTAAGATTCCCGTCAGAAAATTCTCTAACCAAATAAATTCCTTGTTGGGCGGCAAAGATCGGAATGTCTATCTCTCTATCTTCCTTGATAGACATTTTTGCAGAAAAGAAGTTTAAAGTTATGGGAATGTTAGACAAAACGTTGCTACCTAAAAGAATATCCCAACTATTCTCTCCATCTACGTCGCTCACTTGGAATGTAGTGAGGTAATGTCTTTTATGCAGGCGAAGGTACAACTGTATCTCTCCCTTTAGTACCGTTGGCTTATTGTTCACCCCCTGTACCACTAAATCGGTCTTACGGAGGGTTACTTTAAAGTTTCCCTCGATCTCCAATTCGGCAACCGCCGGGCCGACAGTACTGACGCCTCCATACTACTCAAAGATGGTGTAAGATGGACATTTGCGTAAAAGTGTCGTCCTAGCCTAAAAGGTTGCTGCACGACTTCTTTTTCTTTCTCCTTAACTTCCCACTTCTTCACTCTTTTCTGAAACTTTCTTTTCACACGTCTCCTCTCTTTGCCACTCTCTAAAAATTTTCTTTCTCTATCCTATCCTGAGGATGAGAAAGTTCTCCTTCACACATCCTATCACCATACTCCTCAAAATCTCTTGGCTGGCTCTCTGCCATATATACTCTCGCGTTAGTCTTTACCTTCCCATCTGGGGGCTTGTACCCTTCCTTTTTCTTGGAAAAAGTCCTGGGCCCTCGCTTATCCGGGTTATAAGACTCTGGCTTCTTCGCTCTCACCCCTTTTTCCATATCAATTTTGCTATTGTATGGAGTGAACATTAGCAGGGTTTCGGGGGTAGGTTTCCAAGGCGGAGCCCCTCTGCAACTAGGTTGCGACCCCCTTCGATGATATGCCTTACATACTCGGCAATAGGGCCATTCCCAGCGGCATGCTCACTGACTCACAAAAGAAGCACACAGAGTGTTCTCTCAATTCTTGGGCGGACATCTTCCTTAAGGTGCCTTTATATCTCGGTGTACCATACCCCGTCTTCACTTCTTCTCTTTTCTTTTGAAAAGTGTTGTTGGGCCTCACCTCCTCCTTTCTCCTATCCTCATACCTTGGTTTCGGAAATGGTTCCCTGTTCTTCCAATATGAGTTACTATCTCCACCCCGTTGTTTATTTTCCGTTTCCTCCTTGGCCAGGAACACCCTAGTGGTGCGGACCTCGGTTGGCCTTCTATTCTCATCTTTTAATAAAGCTCCATTTGAAATTTGAGATAATTTATTTATTAATTCATTTAAACTCATCTCGGTGTCAAATATTCGGAGGATCTTTTCTTTAAGGCGTTCTCCATCTCTCCTTTCATTCACGTTTTGTATGATCTTCCCTGTAACCAAGAGGTTTATTTGCCTTGAGTTGAATACTGCTTTGTCGTCCAGATCGTGCAGGCGACTTTGATATCTCCACAGCCTATCTTTTAATTCCAGTACAAAATCAGTAAAGATCGAATCTCTCTCTTTACGATATTCTACAAAGCTCAACCACAAGTCGAAAACCGTCTTTTTCTCTTCGGGTTGGAGGAAGGTTTTTAACTGTTCTAAGAAATCCTCTAATCGGGTGAACCTCGAAAAACTTCCATCGCGAAAAATGTATTTACGAGCCTCGGAATTAGGGTCTGATGAGATGGCAGTTTTGGCAAAGGTGATCTTTTGACTCTCAGTTAATGGGCCTAAAGCACCGTTTAGCTTTTCATTTAGGGACGTGATGAAATCTGGATATTGAATTCCTTTCCAACTCCTTGTTTTAAGGTGCTTGCCAAATAATTTTAAATTTTCCGGCATAGTTGGGAACGCGGGGTTAAATAAATTAGGTGGATAGTATGGAACTCCGATTGTTGGGGGCATGAAAGGATATCCTTGCCATGTTCCGGGATAGGGATAGGACTGGTTAGGCATAGTTG
>JABUQX010112198.1:22500-51716 GCA_015478945.1 Trachelipus rathkii
AGATATATATATATATATATATATATATATATATATATATATATATATATACATATATATATATATATATATATATATATATATATATATATATATATATATATATATATATATATATATATATATATATATATATATATATATATATATATATATATATATATATATATAAACTCTATATATATATATATATATATATATATATATATATATATATGGTCAGATTTTTTTAATGCTCACAGTATATAACTAGAGACCGGCAGCTCCTACAGTAAAACAAATTATATATTTGGAATCAGCGGAAAATTTAAGGATGGGATTTAACTTTTTTTTTTTTTTTTTTTTTTTTTTTTTGCTTATTCATCGAAAATATTTTTAAAATTATTTCCCCCCCTCTGTCCCCCGCGGAGATCGGACAGAGAACACGTCTGATACTCCAGACGATATGGTCGGAGGAACCCGCAGCACCCAAGACAAGAGCGGGGTTCCGAGACCATCCCTGGAAAGGGGATTAATTTACGTCGTCACCGGGAGGCCGAGAGACCCCGACTCCTGCCATCTTTGCGGTTTACCCTATGGTATTCCCTTTAGTTAAAGTAATACCAAAGTGTTTTTGAGTAAAATTATTCTTTTTTTTAACTAAAAGGAATACCATAGGAGTGACCGCAAAGATGGCAGAGAGTCAGGGTCTCGGCCTCCGGTGGACGACAGGGAGGACTAATCCTCCCTCGAGATGGTCTCGATTTTGCTCTTTGGTGGCACAGTGTCGCAATTCCTGTTTCCTTCCGGGATGAACGTCCCCCTCTCCCAAAATGGGGAATTTTTTTTTTGCTCTTATTATATTTCTTTGTGGTTTGATTTTCCTCATCCTTAATGCAGGTTTGATCTGCATATTTAATCGCTTCTTTTTCGCAAGAATCAAGATTATCAACATCCATTACTTCACTTTATGTGAATCTACACATGTACACGGGAATATACAAAAAACTATTGAATGTCTCCGGAACCCCCGCTCTTTGGTCTTTGGGTGTCGCGGAGGTTCCTCCGACCATCCCCTCCGGGATATGAAACGTCCCCCCTCTGTCCCCCGTCGGCTCGAGCCCTAAATGGGAAATTATTTTTTTTAAATTTTCGACGAATAAAAAAAAAAAAAAAAAATAATAATTATTATTATTATTAATAATAATATTTAATACTTCCTGACAAAAGGCTGACAAACCGAGTTATGGGATAGAGGATGGCTCAGGCGGTAGAGCTTCCGAGTATGTCGTTCTCAGTCGCAACATGCGTTGGTTCGGCCCCAGAGGAGGCAATTTTCTTTATCTTCCCACAATAGTTTATTTACTATATAAATTTAAGCTGCTATCTATTACAGATTTACATTTATTAAATCTTACAGAAAGAGGGAAGAACAGGGTGAAAACCTGTTGATATCGCCTTGAAGGGGCCTCGGTCGTTTGAAAGTTGTTCCTGAATCTAACTTTTTTGGGTTAGAGGATGGCTCAGTCGGTAGAGCGTCCGAGTATGTCGTTCTCAGTCGCAACATGCGTTGGTTCGACCCCAGAGGAGGCAATTTTCTTTATCTTCCCACAATAGTTCTTTATTTACTATACAAATTTAAGCTGCGGTCTATTGCAGTATTTACATTTATTATTATTATTATTATATATATATATATATATATATATATATATATATATATATATATATATATATATATATATATATATATATATATATATATATATATATATATATATATATATATATATATATATATCTGTGTGTTTGTTTGTGTTTGTATTTGTGTGTGTAAAGAATATTTTAACCAATAAAACAATCAATGGCAAAGAGCATTTCTTATTTTACGTATTTAGCTTTCATTGACCAATAAAAGTGAATACATCCGGAGTCGTCCAATCGCGCTAAAGATAAATGCAACATTAAAGAGTCATTTATAGATCTAAAAATAGAAACTAAAAATAATATAAATCCATAATTGTCAGATAAACTAATATGATGTCAATAACAGCTGAAACTATTAACTGATTCTTTTATAATCTTTTCTTGTATTCATCTTTTCTTTTTATTTTTGTTTTCTTTGTTATCATTTACTTCCATAATTTTTTTTTCCCCGATTTCATTTGTAAATTGTTTGTTAATAACAATATTAGTTTTTTTTTACATATCTCACCACCACTCACGGGCAGAGCCCTAATCAAGGATGGGGTATTATTATTATTATCATCATCATCATCATCACTATCAACATTAATATTATTCTAGGCCACTCTAATAATATCTTTATCTTAACCACTATCAATGGTTAGGCTCTTCTGATCAAAATAAAAGCTTGTTTCTTCTTTGACATAAAATATACCGAGTTGATAGTTGAATCCCACATCAATATCCGAATCTTGGTTTTAGTTAGCTACATGGCTCAAATTCTTTGCCAAAATTGCTCTTATTATATTTCTCTGTGGTTGGATTTTCTTCGTCCTTAATGCAGGTTTGATCTGCATATTTAATCGTTTTCTTTTCGCAAGGATCAAGATTATCAACATCCATTACTTCACTTTCTGTGAATCTACACATGTACACGGGAATATACAAAAAACTATTGAATGTTCCCATCCACAAGCAGCTATCTCGAGAGTCAACTTTTGAGACTTGATGATTCTGATATCAGAGTCGCACAATCTTCTATAATATAATCAATGTTAACTTTATTAATAAAATTATAATGTACTAATCAGTTATTCAAGTTTCATAAATAGGGATTATTATTGAAGATAAGAATTAAATCAAGCATGTATCTAATCATCATTAAAATATGACTGAATTAAACATTTTGAAAAGAATATAATATTTATTTTCTTATTAAAATGAACATATATAAATTTGCAATTGCTTCAAATCTTAAAGAAAATTGATTTTTTTTTAACCATATAAATTCCTAAATTCTATTTTTAAAATCTTAAATATTTTTTATACTTAGCCTGAATACAAACTATGATAAGATAAAAATTTGTATTTGAATTGAAATATATGTTCCATACTTAAAAATATGAAAATATTTGTATGAAATAAGAAAAAATATGTTGAATTCAAATTATAGGTTTTTCCTTTTCTTATTCACTGACAGTTCAACAACAATCACTATTACTACGTTAAGTAAGTGATTTTCTTTCTCTTTCCTCATCAAATTTTCCCTAGAAAATCCTGTTAATATTCCTCCAATTTATCCATCTCTAAGTTGTACCATACCTTATTTGATGATCAGGATCATTCATATTATAAACTATGAACACTTGGATGGCAAGCGACATCAATGACAATCCTTCCTGCTTTGTAATGGAATACTCCTAGTAGGTTGAACCCACCTAATAATTATAACTAATTGCGCCGCGGAGCAATATTTCGGGAACCGCCCGCGCGTGGCCCGCAGTCGCAATATGCCGCACGAATTGATATTATATATTAATAATTATATATATATTATATATATATATTTATATTAATATATATATATATATTATATATATTATAATATATTATTATATATTATATTAATATATATATATATATATTATTATATACATAAATTAATAGCAAGTATAGAATTAAAGATTTTATATATTATATACTACGAGTCATTCATTTTATTCATTACTTAAACATGTTATTAAAGCATTTTTTGAATTAACACTAAATTTAAAATCTTATTTTTATAAAATTAGTTTTAATTTGTAATACCTTTAAAACTAGTGTAAGAACGATAAACAGAATATCGTTACTAAGTATTTTATTTTACTTACACTGTACAGAATTTATTAAAATTACATTACATACCTTAATAACATTACATAGTAAAATAATTCGTTAAGTTTACCAAAAAAGGGAATAGTGCTTTGATTTACTGCTTTACTGCATTTAAACTTCATTTTACTGCTTTAACTCATATTTTACTGTTTTAACATATATTGCATATTTACATACCTTAAGCAGTAAATTAGTAAATAAGGGTGTTACATAGCAACAAGGTTAGTATGCTTTTGTTTATGCTTTTACTGCTTTAAATCATTTTTAATATATCACATTGTTTTACTGCTTTAACTAACATACATTACATACTTATAAAGCAGTAAATCAGTAAACAATAAAATTTCTTCTCTGCTAACATATCGTATGCTTTGTTTTTACTGCTGTTACGCTTAACTTTCTGCTTTATGCTTTAACTTTCTCTGCTTTAACTTTCTGCTTACTGCTTTAACTCTTGTTTTTACTGCTTGAACTCACATGTTTACTGCTTTAACTCATGTTACTGCTTTAAACTCATATATTTATTACATTACATACCTTAAAGCAGTAAAATCAGTAAGCAATAGAGGTGTGACCTAACGCCAAGGGGGGATTAGTATGCTACTGTTTTACTGCTTTATGGCTTTAATCATGTTTTACTGCTTTAATCATGTTTTACATTGCTTTACTCTATGTTTTGCTATCAGTTTTTTGTTCTTACTGCTTTAACATATATTATTAACATTATGTTTTTTATTTATTTTATACATATTTTTTTATTTATTTTTATTATTATTTATTTATTTTTATTATCTTTTTATATTTTATTATCTATTTTGATTATATATTATCAGTGTTATTTACTTCATTGACTGATTGTTATTTTATTTAGAACAACATACACACACACAACACACACAAACACACACGTTCATATATATACACAAATCACGTATGCACTTATACACACATTCATATCATACGTTTACATTACCATAGAACACATTTACAATTACACACGCGTCACCACACCACACACACACACTTAATCTTTTTCTGTATTATTATTTAGACCACACATTCACTATGACACTACCATTTACCCTAGACACTTACATTTACACTTACAGCACACACACACAAGTGTTATTACCACTACTGTTGTTTTTGACCCATCAGAATAACATTACACTCACACAATTTTCGTACACTCGCACAAGATTTATACACTCCACAGATTTACTTACACTCAAACACAGATTTACTTACACACAGGTTTACTTACACACACAGATTTACTTACACACACACAGATTACTTACACACACACAGATTAACACACACACCACACACACCCACACACACGCACACTCACTTAAATATAACGTATAATTTATTAAAACATATTTTGTTTATCTAAAAGTACATTTATATTACTCATTCAATTAAAACTAAATTTAAATTCTTAAAACTTCTATAATAAACAATCATTATCTTTGACAAGATTTTATTAACTTTTATTTTGTTAATTTTAACATCAGTTTATTTTCTCTTTCTAATTTTATAATTTTATTAAAAATTTTTTACTCTTAGCCAATAAATCAGATTAAATCAGTCTTAAGGTCGCCTTACACCCTTAAAAGCTATGCCACGTTTTTTCTATTGACTTACTGTTCATTTAGCATGAAAGTATAAAATAAAATAATTCTGCGTAACATACATGATTTATTATTCTAGTTTTATTTAAATAACAATATTCACTTAACATTATATATTTCGCTTGATGTTAACTAAAAAATTTTCAGTTTTTTAATTATAGAGATTGCTGTAATTATTATTATTATCTATGTTACTGACAATCATCACGAGAAACCGCACAACCCGCGACTCCTACAGATACGAACATGACTCTCTCTGTAAAAATTGTGTTGAATAGACTACTATGCCTAAATTAGGATAATCCTTTTTGTAGCCGGGCTAATTTAAGCCTAATTCCAGGTCAAAATATATTTCAACTGACCTTTTTCTGTTAAAATGTTGGTGCCATAACTACGTTGCCTCAAATTAGCCTAAATTTAGGTAAGCCTTTTTGTTATGCTGATTTAAGCCTGATACCAGGTCAAAAAGTAATCTATAGACAAATCATTGAACTATTTATTATTATTTATTAAATATATTTCAAACTTGAAACATGCTGGAGCGGTAAGATTTAAGCAGGTAAGAAGAAATGTTTTCCCTTACTCTGGACTTGTCAGAGTAATCCTTTCGTCTATATGAACCTCGCATGTATTGGTCGAGAATTATCTTTTAGACCCCAACTCATTTTTAAAATCTGTCAATATAGATGTCCCTCAAGGTTCTAATATTTCTTATTAAAAGTGTTTATCGTTTACTAAAGTGTATATCGATTATTTATAATAAATACTACATTGAGAATAATTATTTCTAAATTTCACTAGAATAGATATAATTAATTCACTAGATATAGTAAATCACGTGAAGCAAAACGCAATTAAGCGCCGCAAGCGGACCCGGTGGAAACGACGCATGAACCCGCCGGCCTAATATTACTACGCGGTCGCAGAAATATGGGGCGTTGTATTTCAAAGTGTAGGGCATACATCTAGAGTTGATATCCTTTTTGGCACCATCCATTCGTATGTATATTATTAAGTTGTGTTACTGTATCAAGTATATTTAGAAACCTTTAACAGACATGTGTTTCAATCGCATGTAGTTTATTAAACGTCCTGGTAATCAGGTTTATTACAAACCAAAGGAGATATTCTGGATGGTTAACGAGTGCATTTATTAGCGATGTAAACTTGGTATTAATGTAATATAGTAATATTTAATATATTTAGATTAAACAATTTTTTTCATAACTTATACATACGAAGAAATTAAACCGTAAAACATACTTGAAATGGATAACTTCTATACATAATCTACGTATATAGTGTAACTTTAAGATATAAATTTGTTTACATTCTTAAGTAATCAGATCTTAAAGCACACAGAGGACTGGCCTACGTCCCAGCGAGATTTGTTCTATTTCCTAAGGAATGATAACTTTAGGATAATAAACAAATGCTTTTCTAACCAGAACAAAATTATCTTTTTCAAACTACTGTTTTTTCAAGAACGTTTACAGTGAAGTTTTGTATTTCTATAAACTAAATTAAAAATGTTCAAAGTAAGATAAATGAAATTCGTAATATAGGACGGTAATTTGAAAATACAAAGACATTTAATGAGTTAGTACAACGCGTATCATAAAGAAATATTTTCGCGACGCGTAGTAATATTACGCCGCGGGTTCATGCGTCGGTTCCGCACCGGGTCGCGCTTCCGGGCGCTCTTGCGTTTTGCCTTTCCACATGATTTCTTCCTTTGTCCGCAAGGATTTCTGTCTGCTGACATATTACCAGTCTATATTTGATCGTGCGATGTGCTCTCTCTGAGTATTTATTATAAAATATATAATATACACTTAGTAAAATAAAACACTTTTTAAAGTGAAATCAGAGACATAGAAAAGACTTCCATTACGACCCCTTTTGGTCTCAATAATTATTTATGAAATTTGATATCTGAATTCTTTTTATAGAGTCTTGTTCGTGAGAGTGCTTACGTAGAAAAGTACATATTCCACAACCGCCTGTTAATAAATCGGATATCAAGTATTTCAGCGCCAGAAGATTATTTCCATTATGTGTTTACTGTGTGTAGAAACTTGAGTTATTTATCTCTATTAATTATTCTCAAGAGCGCACCTGCAGGATAGAAGCAATCAAGCAGATATAACTATCTTGACTTCGCCTACCATAAGATATTAATTTAATCAATTTCTCACTATGACTTGACCACCTAGGTATTTCTAGTTCCTCAAAGTCGTCCTCTCATAGTATTGCTATCATGCTCTTGTAGAGATATATTTATGGTTAATCTATAAAAATTTTCTTCCCATGGCCTTAAGTACACCTAGATTTTCTATAAAACGAAGATTCTGATAAATTGTCCTCCTTATTCCTGTATGTCCATTTTATCTGACTGACTTTCTAGTCGGCATTCAGTGCGTCTTTCATTGGATTTAGTGGTACGCAATAGAGAAGGATTAATTCGTGTTTTAGGGCGTATTCGAAATACTTAAATTCTTGTTAGAATATTAGTTATTTCCGCTTTTGCCGAATTAGGTTTTCCCCCAGAACTTTGAATGGCCCTAAGTATAGAAAATAATAGTATCTTTTTGTCCTTTCTGGGTCTCCAGGAAGCCTCTAGAAAGTGATTATTCCAGGAGACATCTCACCCCACGTGCGAATTATCCGCTAAATTAGGACCGCAAGTACGATGTCTTCTCCAATCTCTTTTTTCAATCCGCGAAGATGTCACTGCAGTCTGCCTACACAAACTGTTTTCGATCTGACTGTCGCTTGCCAGGAGCTCGCGCCATCAGAGCGCACTGTCAGAGTTATGGTATGTTATTGAGTGGCAGAGACAATGTACTATAGAATTTTTTTAATATCAGCAATAATAATAGTGAAAAATCCCCACTATCCCTATAACAAGAAAATTATGAATTCAGTTGCTTATGTTTCACTAGACCACCCTCCACTGCGGTAATGCAGCATTATTATTTAGCGTATAGATTGCGTGTGTAATGTTTATTTTTAAATAACTACACTTGTTTTAGAGAGAGATTATTTGAGATAGTATCAGTCCTATTGGTTGAATTAAGACGGATCGAGATAACATAATAACATCTCCTGTGTGTTACTCTCGTCTTTTATTATAGATCAACGTTAAGGCCAGCTCGATGAGAGTAGACGCGAATCGCTAGACTCAAAGAATTCAATAATCTATACAAGTTTTGAGTAGCCCCTCACTTCGAGTCTGTTATTCGAGAGCATGTGCATAAGATATGTCAAGGGACTCCACTTGATATGAATGTTTACTGTTGTCGCTCAGCTGATTGGCTTATCCTACAGCGCTCCGCTCAATATCATCTACTTCCAATCAGATCTGCAGTGTTGTTATATCATTCCTTTCCACATATTGAAAATTTGTCGGGATTCAGTTAATCAATTTACATATTCTCACTTCTTCGTATTTACTTCTTCATCTAACCTTTTCCCATCTCCTCGTTTACTCCTATAACTAATAACTACTTTCTTCATTTCTAAGGATTGCATTGATTTCTAATAACTACTTATTCTCCATGCTTATCTTATACCAGTATATTTTCTCACAATTGGAAAAATCTCGGAACCCTACAAAGACAGACTACTAAAAAAAGCTTTATCCCATGTATCTTTACTTCAAATAAAGGACATTTTTTATAGTCCATTTGTTTACATTAGCGTTCATAATCATATTGTGTGCTTACTAGTGGATGTGTAGCGTTGTAGCAGACGCACGTACTTTCTGGCCCATAGGATTAGGAAGAAGTATCGTATATGGATCAAATCTTGTCATCAATTCAAAGTTCCAAGATTCAACGCCATACAAAGCAACCATGTTATTCCATTGTAGAAATATGCTTCCCAGCGCTTTGAAGAGCGTCGGGTACGAGTGCTCAAGATATATATGTTGTTTGTACTAGTTAACATTCAACCACCGCTATCAGGAATCCTCCCTCTCGTGAGAGCGTAAGTAAACTGTTTCTGATTATTATACTCTAAACTTCTCAGTGAGTGTGAGTTGAGGTAAATCAAATTAAGTGGAGTAGAGTTAGGATAGCCTTTTGCTCTGTTCAAAACACCACTTGCTAAGTTCATGATCTCTCTCTTACGCTTTTCTTACAATGATCTCTAGATTCGGCGTGCCTTTGTGGTGGGTAAATAATTACTCAGGTCACGGATCGCGGGACCTCATGTAAAAGGCTGAGTTTTCTTCGAACTATCTTCCTTAATGTTTTCCGTCGGACTCTAGAACGTCTCTTACCATTGCCCAAAGCTGATGGATAAATCGAAGGTTGTTCGATCGAATTCTATAGATAAATCCTCTGTGAAGTGTAAGTAAATCCTGCGTGTGTAAGTGAATCCTGTGTGTGAGTGTAAGTCAATCTTGCTGTGAGAAAGAGCTGATTTGGTTACTTTCCTTGCCCATCATCCTTTTAGCCTTCGATGTATACCATAATGATTTCAGGTTACTCCCCTCTCAAGCTGTAACGTAGGAAAAACACTTTTTTACCCTGCTCTGTGCGTCGTTTCTCTTGCTAAGAATTCGCTGTCATTGCGTGATGCTATAGATTATTAGAAATGTAAAGGTCTAGTGATAGTGAGATAATAATGTCTAGTTCCTCCGTGAATCGTGAGAATGTAGAAAACATCTACTCTCTCGAATGTTGCAGTGATGTGTCGCAATCTCCTACCTTTGCATACGTCACGCGATGTTACTTTCATTCCTGAAACTTTTGATGTGAATACGTGGATTTGTGATCGCGATGTATATGTAATGTAGCTAGATTCATACAAGGTGCTGTATGCGATGTACTCGGCATATCATAAGTAGTCGTATAGAAGTGAGCTATGCTGTGTGGTCACCGCGTAACCTGTTTGCAATATGGTTGCTTCTAAATAAACGTTGCGATGTCGATGTGTTTTCAAGTTGTCAGTTACCCAACATGTGAAGATAAATGTGTGCTGATTTTCTACTGGTGTTCCATAGTGCTCTCGAGTTTAGAAATCGCTTAGTGGATCATATTGGGTCCAATATGTTAAATAAGATGTCTCTTGAAGTATGTATAGTCGCTACTCTCGTAAGAAATGTCCTTGCGTAGTGACTTGTCCGATTGTTTTGTCAGAAGATTCTTCAACACCTCCGAAGTTCCCGCACAATCAGTGCCAACATTGTAGAGATAGTCGTCATGTGTTAGCGTATAGATAGTGCTCTGCGCGAGGCGTTCAGATGTGGTGAGTAGCGAGATTGCTGTCTCTAGATGCACAGATCTTAATGTGTGTAAAATAATTTTACCTTTAACTGGAAAAATTAATAAATATTACTGCTACATATGTGATATTTATATATATTCTCTATATAAATAGATATATGATATGTATATTTATAATTAATCGTTAATAACGAAAATAATAAAATATAACCTATTATTATTATTAATTTAAATAAGTCATAATATATTAAATATATATACAGAATTAAAAACTAAATAATAATATACAAAACATTATCGAGTAGACATTATTAGGTATTCAAATATATTATGTATTGAGATGTTTTTATAGAATGCTCAAGTAAATCTCGTATGAGTTGTATAAACAGAATAGTAAATTCAATCTAGTGAGTTATTAAATTGACAAGATTATCTAACCATACATATGTTGTCTATATAGAGTCATATCTTAATATATATTAATCCTAGTCTCTAAAAATGTTGCATATTATGAATACTTAGTGCTCTCAGGTAACTCGCACCATATATTAGATATGTTTTCGCATCTTTAAATGGTCTATTAAGCGTTCATCTAACTCTATTAGTTTTTTGAATTGTTTTGTGCTTTTTCCCCGATGTGAAATGTTTATTAGTGTGATATGTGTGCAATTGTAAATGCCAGATATTATAGATAATATTAATATAGATCGTGTAAAAGCTGAGAGATTAAAAAATTTTATTATACTGATATTGGTGTTAGATTATATAGCCAGTAACATTGAAACATAGCACTATGTTTATATACAACTGCTCTGGATAGTTTTAGCAGCGTAAACGCGAGACATGATATTATGCTACCCTCCATTATATATCTGTAAAAATTTTTATATTATAGGTGTGTCCTTCGCTCTATTTTGCTTAACTCAAATTTTGCTTTAGCTCTTGGATTTACATAGCATTTTTATGAATGAAGTCAAAGTATGTATTTAAATTTAATATGTGAAGTTTAAAGCCAGTTATATATAAAACCATCATGTGTTGTTATAGTACTCGTGTAAACAATTGAGTGTAATAAAGATCAGAAGATAATAGGTGTCACTGAAGATACTCTCTCCAGTAATCTACAATACAACACAAACGCACTTTTGGAAGGGAGGTAATATTTATTGAACTGCTCTCGCCTCCAGACATTCTCCATATATCAATTTTCTCGCTATATTATAACGTAAAGAGTTTCAGTGTTAAGCTGCAAGTTGAAATTAACTGAGCGCTACTGTGATAAAGGGGCTTGTCGAATTGCAAATTCGTAACTATTATGCAGTGTAGAAAGCTCATCTCAACAGTAAGGGACTTTGTGTACTCATAAATAGTACTCTCGTGCTTACAAGTGTGACTTTCAATATCGAATGAGAGTGTCGTCTAAACAGTAATAACAATTCGTAATTATTTTTTAGCATTATCCATAATGCTCCCTTTGAGTTATGTTATAATTATTTTAAAACACAACGATCTATATTTGTAATATGTGAGACTTTGTATGTTTTAATCTGCCTATTTCATAAAAAAGTATATAATAGGTAATGCACTTAATAGTGTGATGTTATGCGATATCTAAAAAATTTATTGAAGTTATACTGCACGCGAATGTTGATAGTCCTAATTCTAAAAAGATGATAATTAGTGATTGAAAGCCTCAGCACGTTTCATATCTAACGCTAAATAGAACTAATCATTATACATTGCTTAGGTGCTCTTATCATTGCTAACTAGATGTGAAGGTACTACCCCAATAATTTTAAGATAAATTCACTATTTACTGCTTTAAGGATATGGTGCTATGTTGTAATGAATTTCGTACGTTGTAGCAAATAGTATATAATGTTTTATAATATGAGGGAGCACTCTAACTGATTTTTATGACACTACATCACCCTAAGTCTACTAATCCTCTTTTAAATAAATAATTTTATAAATTAAAAAAGTATTAAGTAAAAATAAATAGTATGTTCGTAATATATAATAGTTTGAAGTTTTAGCTAGTTCGCGAAATATGTTTTTTAAATAAATAGTCATTATAAGTGAGTGTTATAGAAAAGATAAATGCTGGTAGTATATACTATTATATATTTAGATATTATATATATATACTATATTATATATATATATATAATAATATTGAATATTTTATTATAAAATTATAAATAAGAATATAGTATATTATAATATATATTATATATCTATATAATTAAAATAAATATTTTTATATATAATTAGAGAGTACGATTATGCGTAGACTCAGACTAGAGTAAATAGATAGTAATTAGACTCGAGCATTTAGAGCAGGCGTGACATGAGAGCTTGATTGTCTCACACGCGTTTATTAAACTGTTCCATACTTTTGATGTGCCCGTCCTGATTCCGGCGCGTGCAACGAACGGGGGGTTTGTTTCGAGGCGCTTGCTACCTATGGCTGCGGCCGCACGCGGGGCGGAGCGCGGCGACAGGAGGAAGCAGTGAGTGCGCTGAAGCACATCTTCGTCAGATTGACCTCGAGCTGCTGTTTGACTAGATACTCTCGGCGTGAGCGTTCAGCCTTGCTGCCAATTGATATTTCAAATTTCTTCGTTTTTATTGTATTTTTGATTTACATATCCAATAACTATATATATATCAATATATATATATATAATATATACTATATAGTATATATATTTTATATATATATATAATATATGTAGTAGTCGCTAATTGTGATAGTTTCTAATATTTATATTATGACCATAGAGTGTTTAAAAGAAAATACTAAATATTTATCGCTAATATTGATTACTTTTTGCATGATATCGATAGAAGGTTGAAAAGTACAGTTATTTTTGCGATCAGTAGATGGATTTGAGATTGCATATAGTAGGCACTAAGATAAGTGCTTGGACTAGTGTAACTTTGCTTATATAGTATCAAGTAACACACAGCAATTCCGACTGATAGTGTAGAGTTTAAAGTGTGAGGTAGTGTGTACTCGTATATGTGTCATAGTCGAAGGGTGTGGATGTGTAAGTGTCTTATGTTGGTGACAGTGACTGTGTGAAGGAGGTTCACTCGATGACAAAAGTTGCTCTAGTATATGTTTATTTCTCAGAAGTATAATCAGATTGATAATAATTACCAAGGTCATATAAACTTAAGATTAGTCATAGTGTATATACTCAGATTGTTTTATAGGTGTAAGTGTTGTATTAAATTATTATTGCAATACGTAAGTGCTTCGAATAGCTATTCTCTAATGAGTAGGACGTGCACTGCTCGTAATCTATCACGCTCGCTCTCTAGTTTTTAGTCGGTGCCATTTTACTCTTATTATTATAAATTCATTTATAGCCTGGTGTTGTTTTCACAGGCAATTCCTGGTAGTAGAGTTGTATTTTGGGTACTTTAATGATTGCTATGTTGCTCAGAGTGCCGGCAGCGCTCATAGGGCGATGTTTATGTAAAGATCTTGGTGTAAATATAACATCTTGCATATTATAGTTTGAGTATAACTATAGTGGCTACTTCATATTTTATATAGCATCTATATGTTACGCCACTCACTTGTCCTCATTGGCATCACTTGGCACTAGTCATTGGCTAATCTCACTATTTATTGATGTCAGTACCTAATATAATTTTATGTACTACATCTAATATCTAAATCTAATACATATAATATAGTAATAATTAGACCTATTAGTTAAGCTGATGTCTAGTGGTGTGTGTGTGTGTTTTAAATGAGTAGTATATTACTTATGGTCTGAGAGGGAGTTGCAGTTTGCAGATAAATCGCTACAAGGTATAATAAAAATAGTACATAGGGTTGAATGTCACTAATAGTCAGAATTTTATGTGTTGATAATTATCGTTACACTATTGTGCAATGTGTGTGTGACTGTGTGTAAGGCCTGAATGACAGTACGCTCGCGCGCACGAGTAAAACTAAGATATTGTAGTGATGAAGTGTATATATTCTCAAGATTGTATTGTAATAAGGATAATCTAGTGCGACAACAAAATTATTAGTGTGGAGTAGTAACTAGCTCTGTGATTTAGAGAGAGTGTTCATGTGTTTTGTGTGTGTTAGAGATAGTGAGTTAATCGATAATATATTGAACAATTATCTGAAGTACTCTCCTCCGAAAGCGCTCACGAGCACTCGCCAACAATTATTATAGCGAATGGAGGCAGCTCGCTAAAATCTGATAGGACAGTTATAGGACAGCACAGTTGGTTGATCGAAAAGACTTTGCTGATAGATGAAAAATTAAGTTCGGCCAAATTAGGGTTGTCCGAAAAATTAGGTTGCCAAAAATTAAGGTTCTCCAAACATAGGTGTTCGCGCGCTGACGTCCAAAATAAAATAGAGAGATCGAAATTAACCGTTCTTAAAACTAACTTAGACAACTATGTTTTAATTTGCTTGCGAACGCCCTTACGAGCTTGGAGATAGATAGAAATAATGGATTCACTTCAATTCTTAATTAAATTTGGTATATGCATGAGTAAAGTATAAGCATTAGTAATAGCTTACTAATTATTTGCACGAAAATGGGATTTTCTCGCTAAACTCATAGATATACAGAAAAGAATTTTAGAAGGTTACTGCGCAAAATAGATAGGAGATGTTGCAGGGGACAATGTTAAGACGGATTGAGCGCAAACTCGTTTTAGGCGAGTAAATCCTAGTCTTTTTACAGAAGGTGCAAATATGTGGTTCTAACAAAATAAATAGTGTTTGCGTTTTAACTGTGTTTTCTAATATCAACCATTCAAGAGTATTCATTGTACTTACAAACTTGTTAAAAACTGAAAATTGTATATTAAAGTAAGATAATTTGGTATAGTCTACAATAATAAATTTGGATTTCAGTTTCTCTACAAAAATTAGGTGTAGTTGATACCCAACACATAATAATCACCGAGGGCGAAGCAGTGCTCGCCATATGATTATACAAGATTTCGCCGTATTCTCAAACATCCGGGTTCTCAAAAATAGGTTTCTCCAAAAATTTGGGTTTTTCAGGAAATGGTTGTAGTTCATGGTTCTGGGACAAGTTAGCTACGTTTTAATGACATCAGAATCCAGCGGAAGTTCTCACAACAGATCCGTGCTCTTCTCAAAACTCCGGGTTCTGAAAAATCCGAGGCTTATATCTCCAAAATAAGTCCGGGTTCACACCAAAATATCCTGAGTCTGTCTCAAGAAAATCGTGAAGCGGTTTCTTAAGAAGGTAGTAGGCACACAAAGAAACGTTAAGGTTTTACAATGGAGAACACATTAGTAGGTGCTTTCTCATAGGCACAATGCAAGGTAGGCGCGCTCATGATGCAGAGATAATGTTGATTCAAGGTTCTATTATCGATGTCAGCAGTGTACGTTTTGGGGAAATAGCTCTTGGGGTGTCTTATACGTTCACTATTCCTTTACTCACATGTCTACTTAATCGAATGATACTGAATTCGGCAGTTATATGTACAATAATAATTTTTACGCTCTATGGATATAAAATAATGAATAGTGACAAACTGAAAATTGCTGTCTCATATTTCAGGAAAGGTGCATTTCAATAATCGAAACCCCACTAGTAGTTCACTGGGATTGGAAATTGATAGAATATATTTCTAATATTTTTAACTTACTTCATTTGAGGTTCTCTCATTTAGACAGATACAGTCTAATAATGCATAAAGTCAAATATAAAAAATTATTAATTACAAGACGAATCATGAATGTGAGCGCTAATTCTTTATTAGGTCGATTTCTCAGCTCCTAATTAGAGAAACTAATGTGTTAGATAAGTATTGTTGAAGCATAGTCAGACTCGGTCTGTTTAGTCCACTTTTTATTCGAAAAAGTAATAGCATGATTTTATGAGAACAGACATCGACTGGACAATATTGTTTATATCCTGGTCTCTTTAAACTCATCAGTCTATAATATATGAGAGATTCGTGTACTATCATTCTACGATACATAGCTCAGGTTCTCAAAATCTCGATTAATGCGCTTAGAATTTACTCTCATCTTGGGCATGTACTATAATATACAGATTATATATCGATGTTTTGCTCTTTTATGCCAAGATTCTTTCAAGCCCTTTAAGAACTGATATCAAGGTCACTAGAAGAAGAAGGAATTGCTTTTTTGTACACAAAAGACAACTCTTTTTCTTAAAACTTCACATTACAAATTTAGATTAATATTGTCACCAATTCTGTTTGTGCCATATTTGGTATCATACATGTATATAATCTTGTCTTTACAATTCTATCTTCTCTTGAAGTGAAATACTAAAATAATTTTGAATTCTTTTCTTTCTGCGGTGTTCTCCTCCAGCTTTGGCACATTTATGCTCTATGTTCTGTGATCCTCTAATGCTATCTCTCAATGATGGTTCCATACTCAATTTAACTCCAGTAGCTCTCACACAATCTACAGAGCGCGCCTTTATGTATCATTGCTCATCCTTGACATCTATACCGTCTCTAGAGTTATAGTTTTTTTGGTAATAACACCCCTCAGCTGTTCAAATAGGGCTTACGTGAGAGCTGCTTGTTCGTGTTACCTGACGAAGTGAGTGTGCAATCTGAGTTGACTGGAAATGACCTAAAACATAGATTATACTGATACATACAGCTAAGATAAATAAAATATATATATAGAAACAACTATAAATCTTTATAATACAATAATAATGTCTCTCTCTGGTGTATTCTCTCAATTCAATTCTATAGAGGTTAAAGCCGATCTTCATTTACACTAGTCTCTGTTATTGCAAGCTTTTAACTGCTGTCATAATATTAAATAATATTCCAGAATATTTTCTTAAGATATGAATGTGTTTTGTTATCTTAAGTATTGGTACGTTTCATTTTCTAATATAAATCATTGGTTCTCTATAGTGATTATACAATAGTGTGTCTCATATCTCTTTTGAATCGATCTTACTCCTAATGTACGCGATCTCCTCAGTTGAGATTATAATCGTATATTATCATAACGTTATTGTGTCTCATACTAGTGCGTCTCTCCGATCACTGTCTCCTCTCTCGCATTTAATACTATTGATCATGCAACCCTTTTACTTTCCCTTACTCCTTACATTATTATTCGAAAGATATGTAAGCATAAACATTTATTATTTTATAGAGTAATTATATATATTGTTTTATATATGTATTTCTAACCTTACTTTCTTCGATGTTGATAGTCTATGGTTGCTTTACAAGAGTCTACTTATCTTCGTAAGTGAGGGGGGGTGAAGTGGGTATAATGAATCATACCGTTTGATGATTGCGCTGTATAAATTCAATTTTATAGCAGCTAAAGCTTAATCCCTGTAATTTTTATAAGTGTTTCAATAACTTGTAGTTATACTTATTATATATTTATATTTTTAGAATAATATTAATGATATTATTAATCAATAATAATATTGGAAATAATAGTTTTAATATTAAAACTCCAGTTATGAAGAATACCTATTAATTGTTAACACTCACCTTTGATTAAAATGTTCTATGAACTGACGATTTTCTCAATCATGTCAAGTCATTTTAATTGTTCTTCCCGTTTATCTTCGATTCTATTACCGTTGTGATGCTAAATTTGATAATCTCATATATTATATATTATTTAATATATTTACTATATAATTAAATTCTACTTTTCAAAATGCTTGGCAGATTAAATCGTTCTTCTACTCACAATTCCAAATATGACTTCAACTAAGATACTCGCAAGTTATCACAACATATGAAGCTTATGCTCTAAGTTTTTAACAATAATCTCTTATGAATTTCTTTTAAAGTTGGACGTTCCTCGTTAGGCTTTTCTTGACATAACTACTTATATGACATTTTATCAGATTTTACACCGTCTAATTTCTTTATATAATGTTGAACATCTCGCGTCGAAATACTCGGTATTTTCTCGGATAGTATCTCTTGTTCATCAAAAATATTTAAAACTCATCAATGCATGCATTATATATCAGTTGTCGAAGAAGTTAGTTTCACTTCACGAAGGTTGAAAAAAAGAACACATAAAACTTTAAACTTGTCTAATGGAGGGTAGTTTTTTCCTTATAATTTGTTACATATTATACTGAAGTATCTTTTTCTAATAAAGTTATCGAGTTTCTGACGTTTTCGATATATAAATAACACTTGTATTAGTGAATATCAGCAGTAAAAAATAGTATACTGATAATAGACCCTGTAAAGAATGGAGAGTAATATATATTATATATTTATATTAAAGTGATACTTATAATAAAATATTTTTATTATATTATATATTTTCGGTTAGTTGTTGGTATTGGTTTTTCTTTCGAGTATGAGCACGAAAGCTAGACGTTTATTATATTTATTATTTTTATTATATTGGCCGTTTTCATTATTTATATGTATTAATCCTATACATAGTATATTGTATTATTGCATTGTTATAGCTCAGTTTTTCTAATTTATCACTTTGCTTTCGTATTTTTTTATTTTCCGGTCATATACAAAGAGAGTCACTTATTAGGCCAGATTGGTATCCTAGACAGTGATGTGCGCAGATACGTTGTATTAATTTCAGGCATCAGTATCCGCTGTACATTACATATTGATAATAAATGCCATCCGTAATAATGAAATACGTCTATATATAATTTATCTTTCTATCAATAAATATTATAATTTGTTTAAAACCTGGATAATTGACTAGTCTATTAATATAACTTTTTTATTTATCAGTAAATAGATTTTAATAATGTTAATTTGTAGTATTATGGATATATATGATGAGGTTGTTAGTTATGACTCTATCACAATTCATAATACTACAGAATACCGTTTAATAATAAAATGGTATTTTCCTCGTAATTAGTACAAATATTATAATAATCTATATTCTTATAATATATTTATATATATATTGTAATATATAATATATTATATAATATATATATATATAATTAATATATATATATAGATATTATATATATATTAATATAATATATATATATATATATATATATACTATATATAATTTATATATAATATATAATATATTATTATATATATAATAATAATATATATAATAATTAATATATATAACTTTGTTGACAATATTGTAATAATAATAATTTTCTTAATATAAATGACTTTTTTTATGGAATTTTTTAGTCTCCTATTACGACTTGATATAGGTTATATGGGAATAGGGTATAAATATTAGAAATGTTCTCCATATATATGCTAAAAAACGATAATTAAATTTTCATAAAAGATATTTTTATTAAACAATTATATCATTCATATTATATAATATATAATATATTAATATATAGAATATCATATATATTATAATATTTATATTATATAATTTATAATATATATTATATATATATATGATTAATATATATAGTATGCCTCATACGTTATCTTACTTTACGATGTCCATTAGTTTCTCATGCATTACGGTTAGAATTCATATGTTATAGGTATAGCATATTGTACTTAATGTCAACGTTGATAATCTCATCGATCTAAGTTTAAGTATTACTATACCTTTTTTAGTTATAGTTTATAGATTAAAGTGATTCTTTATATAGGTAGACACATAGATATTTATAATTAAAGTTAATATATATTGATATATATATAAGTATACTTATCATCTCTAAAGTATAGGTATGGGTATCTAACATAATGGTACATTTGAATAATATAATATATATTTATATATATTATATAATAGTAATATATATATATATTATATATATATATATATTATTATTATCTCTAAGTATACGTTACATACGTTTGTATATTATATGTTATCTCGATACTTGAACTCACTAAGTGTGAGTACGCGTGCTCTGACTTCAGGTGACAAGTGATCACCGTGGTAAGCGAAGTTGGATTTAGGTGCACACACTATACGCTAATAGAATGAGTGTTGATTTTGAAACTACAATATTATCTTCGCTAGCAATAAGGTGAGAAAGAGGATAAAAGGATATAGTTAATCATATGGTATACTCTACCTACTATCGACTTAGTTATCTACCTAGAATACTCAGTAATAAATACTATATGGACGGTCTCATTAGTATACTGTACTATGTATTTCTTTATCAGAAATAATAGCTTTACTATCTAAATTATCTAATCACTTGGTTTATACTATTTGATAGTTTATTAATATTTACGATTACTGATAATTATTTATATTACAAGGTCATATATAAAATTGAACTTTACTCTAGTTCTGATAAATACTATCTGAGGATAGCTTATTTTTCAGTTATCGACTCTATTTTGTTGAGATAAAAATAAGATTGTTACTCTAATAATGATTTTTCTACTTGGCTCACTGGATCTAGACGCTCGTACTTAACATATTCGCTCGTGTTTCTCCCTACCAAATTTTAACCCAGTAATAATGTAATTTTTATACATATAACTCAAAATCATCAAATAATAACAATTATACTCTATTACACGATACAATAGACTATCAATTTTATATATTACAAATCTTCCTTATTTAGTTTATAGTGGGTAGTTGAAATTCAATGTAGTACCCATTCGTCATAGATATGGAATCACTCATACTGATAATTTAATTTCCAATATGATTTGGTGCTTCAAGCATTAAATTCTACCATTCTTGATACTATTTTTTGTTATTTTACCTACACCACCAGACAAAAATCAAAATGCTAATTAATATATAATCATTATCTAAACTTAAGTAGATAGTACTGTATCATAATTCTATTATTTTTATCTACATGTATTATTCGTGATAATAAATATAATAATTTATTCAAGCTACTTCACGGTATTACTCAACTAATACTAAATTAGTAGTCTAATAAATTATATCTTACGTACATCACTGAACATAATATTCTAATAACTAGCGTTTATTTGTGAGAATAATAAAGAGGAGGTTATACAGAATATAGTATATAATTAAATAACTACATATAAAGACCATTTCCTCGATCATACTACAACTTATAATATATTATATAATGATATTACTTAAGTCTTAATATGTATTATGTTAATTTTGCCAAATATTGCCACACTAAAAGCTCTTTTCTCCTTCAGAGCTTGCAAAAATATTTAAATCAAATTAAGAATAACACCAATTTTAGTACTAGTAATCTCTGAACTGATAGATGAGTAGAAAATGCGATAACTGTGTTTTATGTTCTATAATGACATAGTCGTGGGCGCGATTCACAGAACATCACTACAAAATTAGTAGAATTAGAAATATAGTATTTATAAACTTTTTCCCATACATTCAAATAATAAGTAGTTCTAGCATCAATACTCTTCTGTATCTCCCTCCACATAGACTGGAAAGCACTTTATCTTCACCAGTTCAGCACTATCCTGACATTTACCACAACATTCATTCATCCCTGTCAAACATGTAGATAATATTTACCCGATGGGGAAGTGAACTTGATATTGATTCTTCAAAAGAATGGAGAATAAATAAATACAAAAGTAAAAAAAAATGTTAAGTATTTAGAAATTCATTTTTATTCCCTTAAGAAAATCTATAAAATAATAATCTTTTCTAATTAAATACTTGTAAAATGAATCGAGGGATTCATATTTAAGCACTGGTATTCTGCAGTATCTTTGCTATACAGAATTTGTTTTATATTTAATGTTACTTACGAATAGCGAGCCACTCTTCGATTTCATTGGTAATTTTATAACTACCTTGACTACTCTGACTTTAATACTATAACCTATAAGAATAATATTGATGAGCCATAATTATTCATGATAACCATTTCACAGACATATTTCAGAAAAACATCTAACTATGAGTCACAGACTTCATTTCCCCTTTAAGCTCTGTAACTATTAATCTATTACATACAGACATATATTTTCTACTTGTATACGATTATGATCACCTAAGCTACTATATATTATGATATACGTGAGAATAGTCTATCCCTAGAAAATAGAAGGGGGACAGTGCGGTAATATGTATCGTATATATATAGTATATATATATAATTATATAATATATTTTATATTATTATGACGTCGACACAAAAATCACATATTATTCATATTATTGATATTATTCATATTATTAATTATAGTTTATTAATAGTAAATACTAGTATTCATTTCTATTCTAGTTTTCTTTTTCCTATTTTGAAATGTAATAGTATTATACAATATTCTGAATATATAAATTTTGAAAATTTCATAGTAATATTTTTTTATATTTTACCTTATTTATTCTACATGTTTATATATGAATTTTCTGATGTATCGACTCGTAGTTAAATATCTAGTGATGGAGATAAAAATATAATTTTATTTAAGTATTATTTAACGTGCCTAAGGTGACTATATTATAAATATCTATACATTAGCTTAAGAAAACATTAACATCTGATTTATATATATATAGATATATATAGTTATAATATATTATTATTATATTATATATATATATTATATAATAATGATATATATAAATTTTAAATTAATTTATCTAATTATAATATATATAAATAATATTAATATTAAATTATTCTATTATATTAATATATTAATATATTATCTTTATATATTTATATATATATAATAATATTATATATATAATATATATAGATATATTATATTATATAATAATTAATTATCAGTATCTATTTTTCCTATTTATCTATTAGTGGAGGGGGGTGGGGAGTCATTAGCTTATATAGGTAATAATTAAGAAGTAGAATTATAAGATTTATGACTGACCATAATATTTATATAGCTATAATTTGGCATATAATACGGTTGGCGCCTCAAGTTCCAGGATAGCCTATATAGTTTATATGATTTGGAGAAAAATTATTAATTTACTCAGATCTAATGTTAATTATTTATTAGTATAATTTTAGCTTAGGTCTCCTACTGAGGCAGTATTATATAATATAATATATAATATAAATATATATAATATATTTATAATATATATATATAAATAAGATTCAGTATTAAGAGTATATTATATTAGTGCGCACTCACACAATATTTATATATATATTTATTATTTAGGTATATACGTATTATAGAATATCTATAATATATGATATGTTATATAAGTGAATCTCTAGAGTCTCTGTGTTGTATATTATGGTTAACAGAAAAATTTTTTTTTATAGGCTGGCAGGTTTATTAAATAAGAAAAGTATTTTAAATATGTATCTAAACCGATATCCTTTGGGGAGATAACTAATATTATGAAATGGGGAAATTTATTAAGTTTATTGGAAATTAATGATTTGAAATGCTCTAATATATACTGACTGTCTAATATGAACGTAATCCTAGAACTTCTATATACCTCCTATCAATTTATACCATTTTATATCTAGTGAATAGTACTAGTATGTGAGAATGTAGCGCTCCTATGCTATTAAAGTTAAATAATTGGCGATATATAATGAGTATAGAGCTCAAAGAATATCTTGCATAGCGTAGTCTTAGTATAAGTAATATATAGTGTTGTGAGATTATTGGACTATATTTAATCTATAGAATATCATATATAAGTAGAATGGGTAACGGTTATTGTATAGCGTTACTCGCACTTAAGTCTGAAGTTTCTAGAGTATAAATTATTGTACTCTATACACGCAAACATAGTTTATTGTATCTAATTATTGCATAATCAATATATTACTTTCTCATTATAATAAAATAGTAGAATGAAACGTTATTTATTCGGTATTCACATAAATAATAAAAAAAATGAAAAGTTGAGTTTAAGAAGCTGAGCAATTAGTAAGAAACGAAAAGAGAACACTAATAATGCCGAAATGTTATATGAAAAGTAGATAAAATAACTCGGTAAGGCTTAACAATAGTTGAGTATTATAGAAAAAGGATGAATATAATTATATACTATATATATATATATATAGTTATATATAGTATCACAGTATATATATTATGCTTATTTATATATATATAATATGTGAAATATTAGTTAACAATAATTAATAATATATATATATATTAAAGTGTCGAATATACTTATAATATATATATATGTAATTATATTCTATAATCTAATTGTGAGAAAATATTTATTTTCATTTCTTATATTAATAAATATAACCTTTAGCTATATATTTAAAGTTATATAGGGTACAGCTTTTTGAATATATTAGAGAATAAGGTGAAATATATATTAATTATAATTAAATAATATTATATAATATTAGATATATATTATATCATATTATATATATGTATAATATATAATTACTATATTTATATATATAATAGTATATATAATACTAGTATATATATATTATATATAATTAATATAATATATATATATATATATATATATATATTATATTTATATAAGGAATATTATTGTGTGCTGCACAAAAACGGCAGAGATTAAGAGAATAGTTGAAATATAGATGTAAATAGAAATAGAACAGTGAGAAAAATAGAAGATACAATGTGAAGAGTATTCTATTATAGAATTCACCTGTGCAGCCTATTATGAAAGAAGAGCATTATACTGTTTGCAATGAGCAGGATTCACAAGTGAGAGAATTGTGATAGAAAAAAGTATGACGGTGGATAAATCGAAGTAGCAAGAGCTCCCCTCAAAGGATGGATTATTAGCTCTAATTGTAAGAGGATATTCTATATAATAGAAACACTATCTTGTCTCTAAAGTGATATTAACACTAGTAATAAGGAGAGTGATAAGTATAACGTGTACTTTCAGTAATATATAACTATGTTGTGTAATGCTAAACTTACCTAATTTTTACGCGCTATTACCATATAACTCAATAGAACTAAACACACCTTATAAGAGAAGGTACTGGAGATTGCATGTGTGGATAACTTTATATTTACTGCGAATAGAAACCCTAACCTACGTATATATGAATGATTATAAGCATAATGTGTACATTTAAGAGAAAGCATAATTTTAGAAGGCAATGTGACATTTAAGAGAATTATCGGGAGAAAAGGAAGCATCAGGATTAATAATAGAATTATAACTATTTTAGTAAAAATAAGTTCATAAGAAACATTTATTGGATGACAATCTTTAGTTATTATAATTAATTATAAATTATTATAAGGAAGGACATCAAATCAATATTCTTATATTCTAAAAGAGGAACGCCACTCGCTTTATATATAAGCTAAAAGAAGAAGAAAATCTTTCATAACAAGACAAGCTCACCAAAAAAGTGTTTTGATGACACGTTTAGATGATAATATATTTTAGCAGTTGATTGATAACGTTCTGTAAATTGTTTGAAATGATAACTTCTTGTATTGTATTATTTTCAAGTAACAGCTTCTTAATTTCTTCCATTCTTTTTTAATTAATGACAATTATAACTGCAACATTAACGTTCTCCTCGTGTTTGGAATTATTTTCATATTTCAAGTTCTAGGGAAGTAAATAAATCTTTATTCCCGAAAGCTTCGAGGTTAATCAAGATATCATGGAAAAATTTGACATAATTATTAAATAACACGTCGTCAGAAAAAGTGTCCATGTAATATTTATATTAAAGGTTTTTCGCCAACTGAAAATGTAAGTAATAATAATGATAAACAATTTTCATCGTGCTCAAGAGATATTAACTTAATCAGGACTTAATTTGGAAGCTGTAGAGTTAAAAAATTTATTGCATGATTACATAACTTTTATATATCCATATAATTATATTATATACCTCTATTTACTTGCATCGCTATATTATCATAAGAGTTAGAATAATAAAAAGTTATTGAGCCTATAAATAAATCATATTAATTCATATTATATAGCTACGGATAATACTTCAAATATTATTATGTTATAATTCCAATAATAACATGTACCTTTTCTTACGGGTCGATCGCAAACTAGAAAAGTCTTTGACAGCATCTTATAAATAATACTGCCATTACAATGACTTCTTACAAAGTGAATTGGTATGTATTAATGCTATAAATTGAATATAGTGTAATTTTCTGATGTAACAAACAGATTATATATTATATCGTGTATTCGAAATTCTTTTAGTTTATATCTAGTAGCTGAATCATGCCATACTAAACTTTCAGCTCTACATAGAATTGAGTATCCTGAGTCAATAATGTTTGATATTAGTCTTATACTAAAACACAAAGAACGTAATCAACTTCATCCTTAACTGTACTTATACAGTAACAAACACTATTTTAAGTGCTTATAAGTACTAACCTCTATCGACTCAAAGTTTATGTTTGTAGTGTATAGATGGTTTAATTACTCTTTCTCCTCGACCTCTCTACAATGAAATGTGAGGATATTATACAAAAAGTATAATAATAATAATAATATAGCCTATAAACAGGGTGTATTGTTAATATTTTCTATAACTCACTTATTACTAATTCTGTCTTAATAAAAAAAATGTTTTTGCCATTTTTTAATGTTAGAAATGTATCTTGTATATGTATAGTAAATATTATGGATAGTATGCACTTTATGTAATGACGTTTCGTTTATCGCTGAAATATCTGGTATAAAGAAAGGAATTTAGTTTCTGTGGAAAGATTCGGGGGGGAGCATATATTAAAGGCTCGTAAATAAAGAGAGGAAAGATGGAAGATCTGTACCATCAGGCTTCGTCAATTTCGTTTTAAATATAAAGACACATTGGATGGATCTAGATACTGCTCTGAAGTGCCTGGAATATTGAACTCGAGAGGAACATCGGTTCTGGTGATCGAATAAGTGGGGCTAATGCTGATGAAATTGGTCTCGCTTACACTAACCTGGGTAGGACTCATGGAAAAGAGATCCAATTCGCTCTTGAAGCACTCTGGGCTAGAAGGATGAAGGAAATGCATCTTGTCATTGCAGAGTTTGGCCGTATAATGAGCAGGGCCGTGGCTATACTTTCCTTATATTCAGCATAGCTTATGGTAGCACATTTTAGTTGAAGGATGCCTGTTAGTAATTAAATAGCAAACACCAATGCATTTTTTCTTCAGAGGTCTTTTAGCCTTAGGCTTCTTCTTGGTTGTGATTTTCTTACGTCCTTTAACTTGCGCCTCGCAATTCGCCTTTTTAATGATATACTTGGATTGGCTCTGGCCACTATATCTTGTATAGTGTGCAGGCCTGTTCTTAGAGTTTTTTTTACCTAAATATTCGCCACCTCTTCTAAATAAGGGCAGTGCACTTCTCCATAATTTAATGAAAAATCCTCCAAGGCCATATTGTAATTTTGCCCTTACGAATACTCTTTCCCTATTCATTACTATTATTTCCGGAGCTTCTTTCTTATACTATTTTTACACTGCGAGAGTATGTTAATTAATGAAAAAATATAGTTGATTACAACATTTATATATATCTTACAGTTGAAGGTTTTCTTGAAGGATTTCCAATAGCATATAGATAAGATTTTCAAAACTGTTTAAAAAATTATTCCAACATGTTATAGTTAAAACGATTGTTTCTTTATAATATGAACTTTACACAGCAGTGTACCGCTCGTGAATGGATAAGGCCTTCCTTCTACATCCTCCTACAAGATGGTGAACATTGGGGAATGTTATAACTCTGCTCTGGTTAGGAAAATACACAACTCTTAACAAAAGGGATGTAATGTCCCCTGCATTTTGATGGTCCACTATACCAGTGTAAACATATGCCATGCCTGGGTGTTTGAGCATATCGGAAGGGGTGCATGTATAATGTAGCACCCTTTCTTGTTCATCAATGATCTGCTCCCGTGATATGGGATGATTCTCCACCACAAGTATAACCCTCTTCAGCATAGTAGGGATATCATGAAGGATGTCTAGCCACCCATCGCACTCATGGACATGCTTTCGCTGCCATGATGACTGACCGTTTGAGAAAAAAAATTTCCCTGTTTCTAAGGTTAACGCTAGCTGTTGACCTTAGCGTAATTAATACTTCATCTTCAGAGGGTTGAACAGTTGTGTTGTAAACTAGGTTTGCCTTCTGAGATCTGTTTAAAGAAACATTGCCCTTTATAAGATTCAAGCAGAGCTCGGATACACACTGGACGAATTTCTAATCCTCACAGATTAGTTTACGCTTTTCAGATGGTTTCACCTATTTAAATTTTTTTCATAAGAGGTAAATACTTTACAACTAAAGTACTCATTATTCAGGAATATACACAGTTTCTTTCTCTTGCGGCAGAATGTTGGTTCGGAGCAGAACTCTATGCGTGTTCCTAGGATGAAGGTCACACATTTAATAACCATATGGATTTGATGTAACTTCTTTATATACTTTCAGAAACTCTTTTCTTGTCAGAGTGTGTTCTGTGTAATGAAAAATACAGAGATATTTAAATAGTGCGAGTAGACCGTGAACGTTTCGGCTATATCTTCGTTTAACTTGTGTAGCATATCATCCAGCACTATAACTTTATGTCATTGCACATTATTCAATGAT